>JAHLJT010003656.1:52907826-53137826 GCA_031308135.1 Acheta domesticus
CGTGTTCTGGACGTCTGATCTGGGCAGCTATTACAACTGCTTTCGATTCTGGCTTCATTCTTCCCCTTTTAAGGTACATAAATGATTGATTTTTACTTTCCCTAATACGTACGTATTTACGTAAGTATGTAATGCTGTGCGAAATCTAGTGGTGTTACAGAATGGCACAGACTTTCCCGTATTAGTTTTCTATTTCCTTGGGTCTTTGCTAGCACTCGGAATTGCCAAATACTCTTTCTTGCCAGCTACCATCCATCACCGCCAAAAGTACATTTTTTTTGTCATTTTCTTAATTCTTCGGTTTCCTATTGGTAGTACGAAAATATTAATTTTAGAATATTAAAGAACACAAAAACCTAGTCATAAATGGCAATTTTCTTTTAAAAATTATGTGCCGTTTTAAAGAAAATTGAGTTTTAGCGCTACTAAAAAATGCGAAATTTGAAGCTCATTTTCACAGAAAATGTTTGAGTTTTCAAAATACTTTATTTGATGTTATTTGAAGCACATACACTCGTAAACATAATAATCTTTACAAATTGCGGATAATTTGCATATTAAAGATGTGAGAGCTCTTTCAAAAAAATTACAATTATGTAATTTTTGAAAAAACAAAAATATAACTCGAAATAAACTTTACATCATATTAAAGAGTGTAATTGTCACTATCTGTTACAAAAGTTTCAAGTTTCAAAATTTTGCAGCCATATATGAGAAAATGGCGTTTAAGCATTTCTGAAAATGCCGAAATTTGAGCTACTTTTCACAGAAAACGGTTGTGTTTCGAGAAACTTTACTTGACATTATTTAAAGCATATACTTGTAAAAATAATAATGTGAAAAAATCGCCGATAATGTAAATATTAACGACGTGAATGACAAGTAAAAAAATTTACATTTTTGTAATTTTTGAAAAAAAACAACCGATAGACCAAAATGGCTTTTGTGTCATTGATAAGAGTACATTTACCACTATCCATACCAAAAGTTTAAAGAAAAAATTTGGAGCCGTTTTTGAGAAAATCATGTTTTTGTAATATTTTAATGTTGCACATATTGCACGCAATGTTGCACAAAAAATACTAAAATTTTGAAAAATATTTACATGACCTTTGTGAAAGAACTTAATACGCAGAACAAATTTTATTTGAAGAAAAAATCTCTATCTTCAATTTTGTAGTTGGAGAAAGACGCCGAAAAAAAATTCAAACTTTCACAATTTTCGAAAAGTCAGCGTTATCCGTGAAAATTGGACCTATGCCACGTTGATAAGTGTATTTTACTCTATTCATACAAGAAATTTGAAGAAAAAATTTGGAGCCGTTTATGAGAAAATTTTGAAAATCCCCGGGGTGCTTTACATAAAGTACCCCCAAATTTTGGAGAATCTTTTTCAAAATCTCAAAGCTTCGACTAGAATCAGATCGATCGGGGAATATCCATTTTGGAAGAAATCGTGCGTATGGTTTCAGCAGCAGTGTTCACAGACGGACAGACAGACAGACGGACGGACGGACGGACGGACGGACAGACGGACGTTTTCCTTTCAATTGGGTTTTCGGTATCAAGAACCTAGAAAACAAGATTTCTGGCTACACCACGTGTTAGGGGATTTTTTTTCTTAATTTAGCAACTGGTTTTATCCACTTATTCGTTTTCACGGCCCGGCAATTAATTTTTTTCCGCCGAAAATTGGCCATTTTTCGCGCAGCATTACATAACTTTCCCTATACTACGTATATCACTGCGTGTATACGTACGTATACGGGAAAGTAAAAATGGCGAAAAAAATTCGTTCAAAAAAAATTCGGCAGAAAAAAATTCGTTGCCGGGCCCTGATAAAGAAAATGTGGATAAATCCAGTTACTAAAGTAAGAAAAAATCCCCTAACACGTGGTGTAGCCAGAATTCCTGTTTTGTGGGTCCTTGATACCAAAAAACCCATTGAATGAAAAACGACCGTCTGTCCGTCGTTCTGTCCGTCCTTCCGTCCGTCTGTGAACACTACTAGAGCCTAAACCATATGGACGATTTTTTTCAAATTGAAGAAACCTCTATCGATCTGGTTCGAGTAAAATTTGGGGGTACTTTACATTAAGCCCCCCGGACATTTTCAAAATTTTCTCAGAAACAGCTTCAAATTTTTTCTTGAAATTTCTTAAAATAATAGAGTAAAATATACTTATTAAGGTCGCATAGGTCCGAATTTTGCGGTTACCTCTGGATTTTTGAAAATTGCAAAAGTTTGAATTTTTTTCAGCTTCTTCTGAAAACTACAAAATTAAAGATAGAGGTTTTTTCTTCAAATACAATTTGTTCTCCATAGTCAGTTTTTTCTTTAAGCTCACGCATATTGTTTTGAAAATTTTAGTAATTTTGGCGCAACATTGCGTGCAATATGCCCAATTTTTAAAATTTACAAAAACAAGATTTTCTCAAAAACGGCTCCAAATTTTTTCTTGAAATTTTGGTAAGGATAATTCCTATTTTACTATATGAGATGGCATTAACGCCATATTGCTCTACTTTTTGTTGTTTTTTTTTCTTCAAAAATTACAAGGATGTAATTTTTATAGCTGGTCTCCCACGTCGTTGAAATTTACTTAAGCGGTGATTTGTTCATGTTATTATATTTACGAGTACATGTGCTTTGAATAATATCAAGTAAAGTTTTTCGTGAACTCTGCCATTTTTTGTGAAAATTAGTTCAAAATTTCGCATTTTCAGAAACGCTCAAACGCCATTTTCTCAAACAATTTTTTTCAAACTTTTGGAAAGGGTAGTGCTAATTGCACTCTTTAATATGACGTAAAGTTATCTTGGGTTATTTTTTTCGTTTTTTAAAGATTACACAAGTATAATTTTTTGAAAGATCTATCTCATCATTATTATGCACATTACCAGCAATTTGTAAACTTATTATATTAGTATGTGCTTGTTATATTTGTATGTGTATGTGCTTTAAATTATTTTAAAATAAGTTTTTTGAAAACTCAAAGGTTTTGTGTGAAAAAGAGCTTCAATTTTTGCATATTTAGTGGCGCTTAAACGCCATTTTTTTAAAAACAGCAACCATTTTTTTTTAGAAAAAATTGCCAATTGGGACGAGATTTTTGTGTTTTCTAATATTCTAAAATTAATATTTTCGTTCTACCATTAGGAAACAGTAAAATTAAGAAAATGTCAAAAATGTTTTTTGGGCGGTGATAGATGGTAGCTGGCAAGAAAGAGTATGTGGCAATTCGGAATAGCTGGCGAAGACCCAAGGAAATAGAAAGCTAATACGGGAAAGTCTATGCCATGCTTTAGAACCACTAGTTTCAAAATCGATTTCTACTCACCATCTCAAAAGCTATCTGGTACATTCTGAATGTGCAGTTATAGACTGAACTTGGCATTACACCTACCCTCGTGCACTTCTCCCTCTTTGCTGTAAAATTATATTCCAAAATATTAGAGATCCCTTCGAATATTCACGTTTACACAGGTAAGCAAAATTCTCATCGCAAAAGATTAAAAAGAAAGCTACCAAACGAATTTTTCAATCCTCCATAGACTTGAACTGATGAGTTTCTTCTCTCAATAAGCTATATAACCACCATATTGTATTATTTCTAAAACTAGAATTCTGTATATATTTTATACTAATGTATCTATCTTATGTGGCTGGAGAGGGCGACTCCCAATCCCAGAATAAATTTAAAAAGTGCAGTTTTTTAATTGCTAGGGACAAGGCGGCATTGTAATTTCCAAGGACAACGCTAAACGACGCAATTCAGACGGGCAAGCGGTTTGGGAGCAAGGAGCTCAGTCCGATCATTTTTTAGCATAGTTTGTATATCAAAATGCCAAAGAAAATTAGGATCATCGCAGATTTTGGGTATCTTTACTACGGATGTTTTTCATCGAATGCCCTCGATAACACCATATTTAAGATCTACTGGAAACTCAGAATATTTTTTTAGCAGACAGTTCATGATGGACCTGTTGTGATGAGGTGTTCTGAGATAAATGTAAGGAAAAATCATGGTTAATCGACACTGTAATTATTGATTATGGTAACCACAGATAATTACATCAACAATGCAGAAGAAGATTAAAGCCCGATATACACAGTTTTCGTGCAGATTCTCTTGCAGTTTCTGTACAGAAATTTCAAGATCCCAAACTAGATGTATAAAAGCCGAACGTCGCGCATACGCTCTCTGTACGTTTTCTGCACGAATCGCTATAAGCCGCCGCTAGGGGGTCTAACGAGAAACAATTGAATTGCGCCGCCCGAGTAGATTTAGTGATGGTATTTCTGTGCGTGATCTGGCTGTGATCTTTATTTAGTAATAATTAAACAAGAGGAGCATAGAGAATAAAAATAGGAAGTCAGAAATTCGGAAAAAAGAAGTTTATCACAACATATCAATTGACACAATCGCACCTTGACACACCTAACTACAATATCGAAATCGCCGATTGCCGTTAGTGAACGATTCTGCCGCTAGAGGCGTCTGAGTCAAACTGTAAGCTTTCTGCATGAAAAATTATGAACATGTTCATGCAGAAAACGTGCAGTCTGGACTGCACGTTTTCTGTACGTCCAGTTTGCACGAAAACTGTAGCGTGTATATCGGGCTTAACTAGCGTGGGATTAGAGAACGGCGCCCCATCTTAGAAGAGACCAAACGAAATGTACTTTCATCTACAGAAGACTCTATGACGCTTACTCCAAAACATTCAGCATTTAAATTACCTTCAATTAACAATCTCCAGAAACCAATGATAACAAGTTCATAACTAAGAAAGTTTCGGTGAGATTATGAAGTTTATCAAAAAACTTCACCTGAAAGTATAATAATAATAATGCTAATAATAATAACAACCAACTAGCAACAAGAAAAAGTAAGCAATTAGTGCTTACTGTTGTCCGGGTGACGCCGCGACAAAGGCTGAGGTGCCAACGTTTTGACCAACACATCGCGGTCTTCTTCCGGGCTGCAGTGCGCCAGGATGTTGGGTGCTCCGGTATATATATGTTCTAGATGGTCCATGCTGTCTTTGGCTAGGTGACTGCGCTCTGGGCCCACAGCCCACATCATGATTCTGGACGTGGAACCCTACGACACAATTAGTGCTCGTAACAAGATTGCGGAGCTCAATTAAAAATAATGATATTACATAAAGGCCATCTTTCGGTACTGTGCAAAAAGTATGACTTCTTGACAAATGGTCAATGATGAAAGTACATGGCTGACAAGGTAGTCGAAAATCTCAAAACGAAAGTCGCTGGGGGTTCATAGAACAGACAGATAATCGATCGCACAGTCGTGGAAGAGAGGCAGATGTGGGAATTGGAGATGACAACCCGTGCAGAATCCAGAGCGAGTCGAAATAAAAAGGGGGCTGGAAAAAGTATCGAATTGTCGTGATATTCAGATAAATTTAGAAATAGATGCAACAGACGAAGAGTCACAATTACTCCCTGTAGTTGGGGCGCAAAGGGCCATACCTAGAGACCTAATGAAACACCACAGCATCGTAGGCCTTGACGCGAGCCTACGATACTCATCTGAAAAAGAACGCAATTTTCCACAACAGTAATTTTAAAATGAATGTCAATACCCGAAAGACAATACATATACATAATAGTGCTATCCATTAGTACGTACTTAATATACAGTAGAAAATTCCTCTAGAAACAAACCACATAACTTATTTTCTTCGTTGATTTTCCCACAGTAATACATTCTGCTGATTTCGCTGCACCTGAGCGGCGCCCCGCGCCAACGCGACAGTTCGCTCCCTTTCGGCCCCTTGTTTCGGCGTTCGTAATGGGAATCCTCCATTTTGTAGTCCACGCACGACCGGCTCGGGACGCGGCACCTCCCCGGCCGTCGCTGCATACAATGAGCGCTCTCCGGGCGGCAGGCGCAGGCGGCGCGGTCTGGCGGCGCGAACGGGGCTCATTTTCGCAAACGCAGCAGCGCCTCCGGACGTCTCTGCGGCGGGAAACAAACCAGGGGAAAGGCCGCCTCAAAATATGCAGATTATTCCTCGACATGACTCTGTTTCAACGGCTAGTTAACATTTGAAACATCTCCGTTGGTAATTTAATTAGCCGGGGAAAGCAAATGGAAATTAGAAGGACCATTCGCTTCAACAAGATACGTGAGAGACAAGCCTAATGACACAGAATGGTACGTATAGCGTCAAGAACTGAACCGAGAAGAGAAAGCGCTAAAAAAATTGTTATCAGAAAAGCGAATTATTGTTTTCGCTGCAAAAGGCAAGAGCCTTTGTGGACAAATAAATAGTTTTTTTTCATATAACAAGGAAGGAGTTTCTGATGAAGTTTTCTTATTCCGAGATGAATTTTCAGCAATATCATTTTCTTTCATAAAAATAAGTAATGTTACTCAGAATTGCATATTTTATATGACAAATCACATCTCTGCATATGTGTATTTGTAGAAGTGTTATAAATGCAGGTTTGTCACGAAATAGTTCGTAGCAAAAATGAGTAATTAATTATATTGTTAGGAATGTGCACAAATACACTGACCTAGTCAATACCTGATTGCTTGTAATTAAACACTGAAAACATATTTGAACTATATATTAAAACGTATTTATAACGCTTAATATTGATTTCAGAATAAAAGCTTAATTTGTAACTACATATGAAATACTTGCAAAATGAAAACTCTGATTCTGAAGTACAAATTAGTAATATCCATTTTAATAGTAATATCCATTTATAGCACTTCTCAAAATGTAAGGTTGGTGTCAAACTTGTTGCCACAAACAGAAACCATCAGATGTGACGGCAGGAACACTATTTCAACAAAACTACTCATATGTCGTCATGAAATATGACACAGAGACGCCGAAAAAGCTAGCAAACTCACCACATTACGTCAGCACGATGATAAATGCGTTTTCACCCTGCGCAGCCGCCGTGTTTATTGCGACCACCCGGATCCCGATCACAGACCATTACCACTTCAGCCGCAGATCAGTGACATCATCTGCCGCTCGGCATCGAGATGGCGGCCGCGATCGCCCAGTCGTCGTCTCCGGCGGTAATTGGCACGCGCCGAGGCGATGCGATCTCCACCCGCGACACCGACAATGCCGCGACGACGCGGCGGAGGCGGTGGCGGCGGCGGCGGCGGCGGTGGCAGTTGCGGCAGTGGAGGCGGTGGCGGCGGCGAAGGCGGCGATGGTGGAAGCAGCGGAGGCGGCGGCGACGGAGGCGGCGGCGGGGACGGTGGGGGCGCGTGTCGGCGGCGGTGATGGCGGTGGCGGTGGTGGCGGTGACGGGCAGCGGCGGAGGCGGTGGCGGTGGTGGCAAGGGTGGCGCCGGCGGTATCGGTAGCGGCGGCGGCGGCGGTAGCGGGGACGGAAGGAGCGGCGTGGGCGGCGGCGGCGTTGCGTGTCGGCGACGGTAGCGGTGGCGTTGGGGGTGAGGTAACGACATTTGTGTTTGAGGTTAAGGTGGAGGCAGTGTGCCATATATCTGTGTCGTTACCAGCAGTACCATCGCTGGTGGCGGAATGGCAGCAGAACGCAGTCTTTGGCGATGGCAACGGCACATGTGAAATGGCTGATGGTGGAGAAGATAATGTTGACAGTGGCGACAATAGTGGAGGCGGTGGAACTACGTTATCGTTGGTGTGGCTGGTGGTGATGCTGGTGATAGAGGTGGTGAGAGTAGTGGTTGTGGTGGCGGTGGCGATAGTGTTGACAGTGGCGGTAAAGGTGACAGTGATGGAAATAGTGGTGATAGTGAAGATGTTTTTATTGGAGGCAGTGACGCTAAGGAGGCTGTGGCTAAGGAGGTGGCGGTTTATTGGAGGCTGTGGCTAAGGAGGTGGCGGTGGCTGCGGCTGCGGCTGTGGGCGAGGTGGTGGCGATGGCGATGGTGAGTGTGGCGGTGGCGGTAGCCCACTGCCCGGCGACCAGGCTGACAGGGACGTCGCCCGCCGATGCTATCTGCGGCGGCCGCACACGCGTCTTGCGCTAATTACCGCCCTGCGAGCGCCGCCAATTTGCTGCAGCGGGTGCTCTCGGCGGGGCCGACCGCCGCGCGCTCTGGGGTGCGCGGGAGAAACGATGAGCCGAAGGACGGGAAAACGTTTTAGTAAGAAACTAGTGGCAAAAGAACTGCTGAACAAAACCTCTCAAAATGTTCTTCCAAAAAGTAGCACGAGAACAACAAATAGAAAACACGTAAAAGCACTAATTAATTATTACACACGTTAATTAAATACGAGTATTTTAACAGAAACCGTTTCACGAATACACCAATAAATAAATGAAGTATACATTCAGCACAACAGTTAATTACACACCAAGAAAATCAAAAAGGTGCTGTTCCATAAGGCAATCCCTGAATCGTTAATATGGAAATACAGAGAGGGGCTCTTCCTTGGAGCCTTGTTGTCGCACGACGCTAAATCTATAGTAATGCGTTGACAAACTGAGAATGTCGCGCAGTATGATAATATGCGAATAAACACAATCAAATATTTGCATTTTTTAGACAAAATATAAACTGTTTTATATTTGTATTTTACACGAGTTATGGATATCTAATGAAAACATAGTGTGACGTACCTTCACTTTGATATATAATAAATAATACCAATAAATCTTTTTTACTGAATTTTGAACTATTATTAAAGAACGAATCGGGAAGTTCTGTTGATTGAAACCAATTATTGTACTGACGGCAACTAACCACAAATTATCATCCTTTTCTTTCTCAAAATAATAATTTAATATTTATTATGACATTGTTACCCTTTATACTGAGTTCAATTACGATGTGATCTGATTATTCCAATAAGCTACAATTGTAGTTCCGTACGGTTCCGATTTAAAGTTCATGGGCTTACGGTGATCTTCGCTCGCTGTGATGATTTCTCGGATGAGTTGCAAATCTTTGGGCTTAATACCGTCCGTGAAATGTCCTTCTTGATGTTCCTCGAATGTAATCGGTTTGCAAGAGTTCCCGGAGTATTATAAATTATCTCGCAATTTCATAGAATCAATAACTGCAAATTAATCATTTCGCGAGGAGGACGTGCCCTTGCTGTGCTTCGGATGAACACCTACACGCGACTATCTTTAACCCAAATTGCTAAAATATCATTCCCGTCTCTTGATCTATCTTAACGTAAGTCCCCTTAGAACACGGAATCTATTTTATTTTAAATTTTAACTTACATTCCGAATTAATATGATATCTTCAACCTCTTAATTCATGCAACACTTAATATGTCAAAACTATTTATTCATCCACCGTTTCCCTATAATTGAACTACTACCCCAATCTTAACTGAAATAATACTCGTTTTCGAAAGAAAAGCTAATATGTTTATCAAGTTCATCTATAAAATAAAAATAGTGCAGTAATTAATTAATTAATTGATAAATCTTGAAGACTAAAAAATAGTAGGCAATATTTTTTAATGTAAATTTCACTTGATGTCAGAATTTCTACTAGAGGTAATAGCAAAAACGTATGATATTATGTAATTGTATCTCAATGTTTTTAATTTGTTTTAATTGCGATGACTTGAGCGTCGTTAAAGTGCCTAGTTTTGTTTAGTCTTTTGGAGAGCTGATGAGCTGCGCTGTAATTAGGAACGCAGACGGGGTACGAAGACTGTCCTGCAAACATTGTTTTCTATGATGTGGCTATTGAACTAGCTTGAAACGGAATAAATTGATTGGGGTTATTAAAAACGAATGCACAATAAACTCGTTGTTCTTACATTGGCGTACCCATTATTCTGTATACTTCATTAATGAATCTGTGAGGAGGGAGATGTAGGGCGGGATGAGGAGAGGAGGAGAGGGGCGGCCTTGGACTATAGTTCGATTTAAAAATAGCTGCACCTCAAGGTCACAATCTGGAAGGGGAGGGGAACACGTGTCTAATCGGGAGCTTCGTTAGGACTTAATTTCTGGTATTGGAGCTCCCGATTGGATAACAATGTTCCCCTCTTCTTCCAGCTCGTAACCTTCAAGTGCATCTGTGTTTAAATCAGAGTATAGGGCTGTGGGCAAGTTGCAGCCGGCACGGGCGATGCTAAGGGCGTCGCGATGACCATAAAATGAACCGACGGCCCCGCTTCAGAAGCAGCAGCCACCGCGGGTATTTCCCACCCGCTTCGCCAACCTGTGTCACCCCGTCCCTGACGGCGCTGCGCTCGCTCGCGGATAAATCAACGACAGTGTTACCACCTTCCACTCCCACACTGCGCCGCGGTTTGATGTATGATTCCGACCGCGAAAAGCCTTCCGCAAGGACATTTCAAACGGTGGCTTCAGGGCTTCAGTCGCGTGCACTTCAGTGGGGGACCGAGTGGCTGCTCTCTGGTTGCAATTGGCGGGAAAAATATTTGCTGACGTCGTGTAGGGATTATTTTTACATATATATATATATATATATATATATATATATATATATATATATATATATACTCTTCGTCATTTTCTCCTTGGAAGTTGTCTTCTACTTCAACATTGCCTTCTATGCTTTATTTTTCTTCTTCCCGAAATTCCCTCCTTTCTTATTTCTGAAACGTCGCTCAGAAAATGACGAATAATAAACTTACTGTAATAATATTAAAAAAGACTTGTGTTTTAAACTGTCTGTCCATGTAAACCAAGTTACCAAATGTATTCAATATATGTGATTGTATACGACAGACAATATTCTGTTTTCAATCAAGACTATTTCTCGGCTCTACAGATAGAAAATATAAAATAATGGAGAAGGAAGGATCGGGTGCGATCCATGGCACATTATTACACTGTTTCGGCTTTCACCCGAATTCATTGGAATATAGCATGGTAACGACCGACGAGACAAACCGGATTTTAGAATTGTTATCTTACGATGACGTCAGACGACCGAGGATCTTGACTGCAATGAAAATGTACTACCGTTGAAAGGCGAATGTAGTATTCCCAAGCTGCAGTTGCTTTCTAAACGAAATAATAATAATAATAATAATAATAATAATAATAATAATAATAATAAACTATCGGCCAAATGGACTAGTTAAAACTATTTAAGCGTCATTCTGGAGTGGAGAAACAAACTGAATACAAATTTCTATTTAAGTTCATTTGTTAAATGGAACCTGCCCAAAGACCAGCTGTTTTCTTCCTGAAGGTTCGGTACGTCCTCCAGCGTCGTAGAAGAGACGTAAAATCACAGTGAAGTCACCTTCACGACATGTCCAAACGGACTTCACTTTCTTTTGAATTTGTCAAGTTTATATTCCTATTACAATTAAGTAATACGAAGCAAGAATTATTAGGCAGTCAACTGTCTGGCTGTTAGATATTGCGCCTACTATCAATTTTACTTCTTCAGACAAGAACGGAGCAATCCCTTTTCTTATTATACCCTGTAACAAATTTTAATTGAGAGTACGTGGTAATTTTTGGTACATTCCACCGCCTTTCAGGAAGACCCTTTATGGTGGGTCCGTGCGAGGCCAACGCCGGCGCGGCGCGGCGCGGCGCGGCGGGGCGTCGGCGGCGTCGGCGGCGTCGGCGGCGCCGTGGGCAGGAAGACGCCGCTGCGGCTTCGCGGAACGACGGGCGTTCCGCGAAGCGCAAGAAGCGGTGGCGTCGCCGCCGTCGAAAAACGCCAAAGCCCCATCCGCCCCGCCCCGCCCCGCCACGCCCCTCTCCACCCCGCCCCGCCCCGCCCCGGCCGGTCAGCGTGGCCGTTTGCTTTTAAGTGGATCGGCTAACGGGCAGAGCACACAGGGCCGTCCAACGGGGTGGGACACGGCACGGCTGCGCTTCGCCCAGGGTCCATCACCCGGCCAAGGGTGTCGTGTCTTCGTCCCGACAGACATGTTGTGGTACAATGTGATAAACGTTTTTAGTAAGCAATCATATGGTACATCCAATTATTCGTGTGCTAACATTCACTAAGCACGATGTAGTTTCGTTTAGTATTTCAGACGATTGGAAATCGTAAGTGAATGAACAAAGAGAATTGTCAGTGGTACTATACTTATTTCGTAGATAAAATTTTTTGGTGAGATCTACTTTGCATGGCAAACAGCCCAACCAAATAGGTACATGGTACACGGGAGGAATTTTCTGTAGATTTAGTGGTGATTTGAAGAATTGTACGTGTTAAGGAAGTTGAATTAAGTTTAATTAGGAAATTAATTTGACATGGCTATTTTACTAGCTTAGATCGCGCATTTATAAGTCTATGTCAACGCTTTGGCTTTGGCGATTTACGTAATATATTCTTGAGTCCAAAAAACGCCAAATTTCCCAAATAAATTACACCCACAAAAAACTATACAAAACGATACAGTTTATCTGAACTCTCGCGTAACTACTAATAGTATAGCATCCTAGTTAATTAAAACCTCCGCATTTCACACGTGTCCAATTTACACATATGTGTAAGCTCTGGCAAAACAACCTCACCATTCGGCTGCTCACCTCGCTATTCTGGCCTTAGCCCCTCTCCTGGTTTCCAAATGGTTTTCATTTTCCAAATGGAAAAAACTTCAAGAAAAAAATGGGATGTCAATAAAATTGCAAATACGACGTAACTGTAACTTTTCCCACATAGGGGGATCTGTATCCCGTATCTCGACGGTGGCAGGATTTGCAAGGATGGTTTTCATCAAATTAAGCATTTTATCCCCTACAAGGGTACTTGCACTTTGAGCCCCAGCATTTCTGGGTTCCTCCTTTGGGGACTACGATTATTTTTCGGTATGCTTAATATTGATACACGTGGCCCTCGACAATACTCTCTCCTTCTTCGTCTTCTCTCTCTCTGTCTTCAGGCCATCACCAATGTTGCGCAAATAGTACGTAGAGAGACAATGTAGTGTACATTTAACAATCGATACCTACATTTGTCATCCAGAAATAGACTCCTTGAACTTAATCATCACTCACTACAGCTCTATTTGATATAATGCTGTTTTGAAACAAGAAATAAAATGCTTCTTTTTTTGATTATTCACAGGCCCTAACTGCCTTGTGTTCTCATTTCATAAGGAATGACTAGTTTCAAAACTATTACACAATTTGAAGGAATACATGACGTTTGAAAGCGTGTTTCAATTTTACACATATAGCAGACAATAAAAACAATTTTACGACTTTTAGCCCTTACTATTTACAAATCATACGTCTGACGGCTGGTATATCTGTCTGACAGCAGATCTTACTATTCCTGATACCCTGGTGAGGTAAAATAGGAATTTTACGGCTTTTTACCATTTTCTCTTCTCAGAATTTTTGATATAATTTTTATGTACTTTCATTCTTGTAAGAAGACATCATTCAGTCTTGATTATGTAATATTTACCATACTTTTTATCTTCGGACTGGAAATAAACTGTTGCTTTTGATATTGTTGAGGTGTTCATGGCGAAACACACGTGTCTACGAGAACATTTTGTTTTTAGTTAAGTACGTTTTCATCCGAAAGAATTGTTGAAAGATATTAAGAGTATGCACAAAAACGGTCAACATTTTAGAATGGCAACAGATATTCGTGGGCCAAGGCCTGATTTCTTCATATCTCTCTAAATATTTAGCGGTTGCTTTACAGCCTTTGCCCTTTTTCGCATCCAATTTCGATGCCTCTTTATCTCACACGTCTTTTTCTTCCATTTTTCTTTTTTCATGACTTCAGTTATTGCCCCGTTCGATGTCGTTCTCGGCCTTTCCCTGCATCTTCTTCGATTGGGTATACATTTCCATTTTTTTTTCTGGAAGTCTTTCTGATTTCAGCCTTCTCATATCTCCATACCATTTTAGTTGATTAATTTACATCAAGGTTGTTAACACTTTCACTCTATTTCAAATTTCATCATTTCTCATTTTGTCTAACAGAGTAAGTTTACAACATTTTCGCCAGAACTTCATTTCTGTTGCCTGAATTTTGTCTCGCTTTTTTTATGTCCAGACTTCTGCCCCATTGGGTATTGTACTCTGTGTGAAGGAGCTTTATATGCTTTTCTTTGTCTTTGTTGAAATAATCGAGTTTCACTCGTACTGCAGGAATTCGCCATAGCTGTTCAGCTAGTGATGAACAGGATGAATTTAGCCCGTCCCCGCCCCGCTCCATCACGGCACGCCACGTTACGACCCGCCCTGTCCCTCCTCGCTGCGTCCCGCTGATGAATGATCATCAGCATTTCCACATTGTTGATGAACGTTCACCAGCGCCAGATCTCTAACCCTGGGATCTCCCGGTCAGAGACACAGCCGTGGGAACAGTTGTTGTCCTGAATAATGCTTCAGGAGACCAGATGGAATTGCACAGACGGGCGTTACACGTGCAGAGTAAATTATACAGAAAAATCACCAAGTGGAGGAAGGAAGGAAGGGTGAGCCGAAGGGCACTGCCCCTGCGCAGGGCTTGGATTGCGAGTGTCGATCCTCCCGAGAGCCCTGAGCGGCGAGAGCCTTGCGGCGGAGCGCTTTACGACGCGCGTTTTATGGAGCGCGGCTTCTTGCGGCGGCGCAGGTTAATTACGCAGCAATCAACACCCGCGCGCCGCCCCCCGCCTCCGCCCCGCCCCGGCCCGCTCCGCGCCTCCCCGCGCTGCCCCGCCCCGCTCCGCCCCGGCACGCCCCGCTCCGCCCCGCCCTGTCCCTCCTCGCTGCGTCCCGCTCTGCCCCGCCCTGCTCTTCCCCGCCCCCCGCCCCGCCCCGCCCCGCTCCGCGCCTCCCCAGGCCCCCCGCCCCGCTCCATCACGGCACGCCCCGCTCCGCCCCGCCCTGTCCCTCCTCGCTGCGTCCCGCTCTGCCCCGCCCTGCTCTTCCTCGCGCCCCGCCCCGCTCTGCTCCGCGCCGTTTCGCCCCGCTTCGCCCCACCCCACCACTCCTCTCCCCGATCAGCTTCGCTCCGACCCTCCCCGCCCCACCCCGCCAGGCCCAGCCCCGCTCCGCCGCGCCTCGCCCAGCTCCTCATCCCAGCGCCGGTCCGCCCCACCTCGCCCCGCTTCCCCGTGCCCCGCTCCGCTCATCGTGCCGCCCCACCCCGTTGCGCCCCGCTCCGCCCCGCCGGCCGCACGTCGAGGGCTGCACAGCGCCTCGCGGATCGACGCAGAGTGAATCTCCGTCGGCTGAACGAGTCGGGACAAGAAGGGCGGACGTTCACGCGAAAGGTATTCCGAAATAACTGCCGCTGACCGCCGCAAGAGGTGTTCAGAATAACCGTAAAGATGAAACACCCTCTCAATCTCTCTCTTCTTCTCTTCTTTTTCCTTCTTTTCTTTCTGGCTATGATTCCTTCTCTCTCTCATTGTGCTGTTATGCCATTCTGGCATCTTGCGTGTCACGAGGTATGATATTAGACAGTAGGCTACCAGAAGCACCGTCATCTGCATCACTCGTCGTGTTCTTAAGTATTTGACATTTTAGCCCGATTAATCCCACTTTTGCCAGCTAGCGGTGTTCCCAGGCTTGGGTCGTGTTTTTATTTATTACTCACGCATGTGGCTAAGGGAGACGGGTGACATGATTATTTCCCTTTGGCGAACATGACCATTTCTGCTTACTTAGCCTGTCTCAGCTTTTCTTTCGTCATGCAGCTATAGAAACTGAGACGATTTGCATTAGAACGTTACAACTTTAATTTTGTCGAGGCATTCGGGGTTTGAGAGCAGAAGGGGATCCCTAGTGAGTAGCGAGATGACCGCCCAAGAATGCTTGAAGGTTAGTAGTTGTTAACAAAGAGTACTACTAAACAATATTTACATAAGAAAATCAATTAAGCTGTATCTATATTACCAATGATATTTTATACATTTCATTAATATGGATTCCTGATGATGGGTACAACAGACGCTCGATACATTGTTACTTTTAATAATAGAGGAAAGTACCCAAACGGGGGGGGGGGGTCCGGTTCCTACTGCGAGCCCCTTGATTAACAGCTCTGTAGATAATGTGGCGTATTAGAAACGTACGCTTCTTTGCAAATTTGAGCCCCAGACAAGCGGTAGTGTCTTCATTTTCACTTGTTGCCGAACAGTCGGCCATTAGAGTGAACAGTAAAAAGCAAACTTTTTTTAGTTCTTATTCTGAGCAACCTGCGTTCGCTACTTCATCGTCAAGTCTTTTAACCATTACATTATTTTGAAGGTGACATTACAAGATACTGATATAGGATAATATAATTTATTTTACTTGCCTCGTAAAAATGTTATTGGAATTTGAAATATAAACATGCTGGTGCCTAACGCGAGATCCCCAATGGTTTCTAGAGCAATCCCTCAATTTTTCGTACCGTAAAATAAAAACAATAAGGTATTTTGCACTGTGGTATCTTAAAGAGTCTAATGAAAAGAAAGATCTGAAGCTTATCAGTTTGAGAGGCCGGGAAGAAGAAAGAGGACGGAGACAATTTTGGAAATTAGTCCCAGGGAAGTCGAGAAGCGAGAGAGAGGTTTAAAAAATGAAGAAATTAAACAAAAATCAAAAGGAAGAATCCAACTTTCGCGACAAATCTAACGACATGGCCTCTGGCCCTTCTGCATTGGAAGTTCTACCAGGAATATCTTCCCTCCCAGGAAGATTCGGGGAACATGTTTTGTAGTGTAAATTTTCAGAGAGCATTAGGAGAACTATGGGCGATATGCCTTATGTGTTCACTCTCGGCTCACATAGAACGTGCGGGCATGAAAAAAATTGCTTTTGCATGCGAGTTTTATCCCACTTAAATACACAAATTGCAAGACGTATAAAACAATTTATTATGTAGAAGGTGTTAAACATGTTTTTTTTGCAAAATTATACTGAGTTAAATCTATTTGGAGATTTTTACTTCCCCGTATTCGTACGTATACACAGAGAGATATATGTAGTATAGAGAAAGTTATGTAATGCTGCGCGAAAAAATGACGAATTTTCGGCGGAAAAAATTCATTGCCGGGCTCTGATCACAAAAAAGTGGATAAAACCAGTTGCTAAATTAAGGGAAAAAACCCCTAACACGTGGTGTAGGCAGAAACCCTCTTTTGTGAGTCCTTGATACCGAAAAAACAACTGAAAGGAAAACGTCCGTCTGTCCGTCCGTCTTACTGTCCGTCCGTCTGTGAACACGGCTGGCGCCTAAACCACAGGAACAATTTCTTCCAAAATGCATATTTCCCGTTTTCTGTGAAAGGTAGCTCCAAATTCTGCACTTTCAGAAACGCTCAAAAGCCATTTTCTCATATATGGCTGCAAATTTTTTCTTGCAACTTTTGTAACGGCTAGTGCTAATTACACTCTTTAATGTAGCGTAAAGTTTATTTTGAGTTTTTTGTTTTAAAAAAAAAATTATGAATGTAATTTTTTGAAAGATCTCTCACATCTTTAATATGCACATTAGCAGCAATTTTTAAGATTATTATATTTATGAGTGTATGTGCTTAAAATTACTTCAAATGAAGTATTTTGAAAACTCAAAACTTTTCTGTGAAAAAGAGCCTTAAATTTCACATTTTTAGTAGCGCTAAAACGCCACAATTTTGTTAAGAGAAAAATGCTATTTAGGACTAGGCTTTTGTGTTCTTTAATACCCTAAAATCAATATTTCCATTTTACCATTAGGAAACCGAAAAATTAAGAAAATGTCAAAAAAATGTAGTTTCTGTGGTGATAGATGACAGCTGGCAAGAGTATGTGGGAATTCCGAATAGCTAGGGCAGACCCAAGGAAATAGAAAACTAATACGAGAAAGTCTATGCCATTCTGTAGCACCACTAGTTTCAGTTTGTTTTACCCATTTCTTAAAACATTTGCGGGGCTCACATCAGGAGACCTTTTTTAAAAATCCACAAAATGTAATGTGTATGAAAAATTTATTTTATTCTTAAACTATTTGACCAATCTTTTTATGTTGAATACAAGATGTATATAACTAAGTAAGGCATACTTTGAAAATATGATAATGTAATGGTACAGAACATTTAGTTTAATAATATTCGAAAAGAAAATGGGGATCCCGGTTTGGGTACATTCCTCTAATGTTTTATTTTTGATAAGTTAATCTCTGTTTGACCGTTAATGACTGCTGTTAAAATAGAAAGACCACGCAAGAACTTTTATTTATAAATGTTATAATGTGACAGTCAGAAAAATATAGAATTAAATAGAAATAAAACTGTAACCGATTTTCAGAAGACATTAATCTTTTCTTAGCTCCTGTTTACATTTACTACGACCCAATGTGAAATTACGATCTAAACAAAGGTGCAAATGTAAAGAAAGTAAATACAGCCAAAAAACGGCAAACTTATGAGGTTTCAATAGCGCCGCTTATCTATTGCTCCCGAGTTTGGATCGATTATTCTTAACTGATTACAAATTGTATATCGGTGTTTATGAAAATTGCAATACCAATCTATTACAATGAAATTTATTTCACATATTAGAAATATCACAATACATAAATGATTTGAATTGCATAACTGTTCCTGCAGTTTGACCTTGAGTAATTAGTACGGCGTGAAACCTCCAAGCGCTGCCATCGGATCCTCTAGATGTCGTGGCATGTATTCAAAGAGAACCTGGATATGTTGCTGGACACCTTCATGCTTTATGGCAGAGGCCACAAAGCAACAGCATCGACAGAGGCTGCAGGAGGACCAGAACGAACACGTTGCCGACCGAACATATTCCATACATGTTCGATAGGCGACATGTCAGGCGAACGTGCAGGCCAGGGAAGCAGAGGTACCCTTCGTTCTTCGCAGAACGCTTGCACATTCCTCGCTACAGGCGGTCGGACATTGTCCTGCTGAAATATGGAATGCGAAGCTGCTTGCAGGAGGGGCAGTACCTCGGGCTCTAAAACCTTCCTGATGTAGCTGTTGCTGTTCAGACTTCCATCAATACGTACGAGGCGAGATGGTACATTGTAGCCTACGGCGCCCCAAGCCACTTGGCGTTTGTCCGCTATGGCGTGGAACAACGTAGGTTGGCAGATTGCGATCACCACGGAAGCGTCGAACAAGTAACGCGACCATTGCTGTAGCAAACATATTGAAGCGGAACTCGTGCGAAACCACATATTGACCCTCAGCTCACCAGTGAACCCACCCATTGTTGTGTGAGGCGTTCGTGGCTTCTGGTGAACGAAATGCGATACAGTGGAATGCGAGCCACTAGTCCAGTCCTCAGCAGACGGCGTTCAAACGTCGACGCAGACATGACTACACGTTGCAGTGCTCCAAAGTTTAGCCAACACTGGACGACGCCGTTCTGTCAGTTAAATCCATACGGACAAGATGGCGATCATCCTGCGCTGTGGTCACATTGTGCGGTCCAGTACCCGCTCGTCGCTGTAAACAACCCTCCTCTATGCACTGGTTCCACACACTCATCACTGTCGTAGCAGCGCAGTGTTATGAATTGACATTCAAGCCGCAACGTCACGGTACGACAAACCCGCTTTTTGGAGATCGATCATTCTGCCCCGTTCGAACTAATTCAGATGCTGATATTGCGCTGTTTGGCGTCGACGAGTCATAACGGCACTTGCTTGCACTTTTCCACGACATTTGACGGCTCTTCACCGACTGGATGTGGCGTAACAGTGATCTGACCTGTCACACAAAAGAGGGCGCTGGTAAGCCAACGTGCACGCCATCTCTATGTCAATTTAATGACCTCTTATGGATACACTGTTCTACATATCTACCGATTTTTCTATTTATCTACCGATTCCGATAAGTGGAAAACCTCCTACATTCCTTCTGCCGTGTTGCAATTTTTACAAACCCCAGTGTAGATAATGTCTAAAGTGCTGCATGTCTACAAGTACATCTAGCCTTTGTAACAACTCTTATTTACATTTACCTCAATTATTATTCTTGTAAAACCCCTTTCAAAATTCACAGAAAAAATTCACTAATTTGCAGAAATGTTTAACTTACAAAATTATAGGCAAGACATTTCGTCATTTCGAAATCTGGGAGTTCCTAGGGTCCAGACTAACAATTTTCAACATATTTGTTTTCCTATATAATAATATAATATTTATTATGTCCTGCTAATGAGCTTTCGCTCGGTGGCAGGGGGTGTACAGATCATATAAAGATATAAATACAACTTAAAAATACATATTAATGCAAAACTACAACTAAGTAAGTGAGAAATAAAACACACATAAGTATTTTGCATCACATGCAGTTCCCTAGACGATTCCGGAAGGAATGCACACTAGGGGGAAAAGTCGCTAGTGCTGCCGCAGGTAGACTGTTCCAGTCACTTATTGTCCGGTTTGCAAAAGAGTATTTACCTACATCGGTTTTTTGATTCCTATATATAATTTTGTATGCATGGTCTCCCCTTCCGAAATACTGAGTGTGCCCTATCCTAGTTCGAATGTCGTTAAACGCTTTACATCCAGTGTACGCTTTGAAAAGATTTACTAGCCTAGCTATCTGTCGACGTTTCCCTAGGTGTTCCCACGTCTCAGTCTGATCATTGTTGCTACCTACAAGTTTTATCGCTCTCTTTTGGATTCGGTCCAACAAGTTTATCTGCCCAACTCTATACGGGTCCCAACACGCGGAGCTATATTCCATTACCGGACGTACAAGAGAAGTATACTCTAAGCGCTTTGTGTTCGCGTTTCCTTTCCTCAATATCCGCATTACAAAATGGAGTGATTTCCAAGCGTTCCGCGCAACGTCATTGATGTGGTCGGACCAGTTTAGATCGCTTCGAATAACAACCCCCAAATACTTGAAGCTACTAACCTCAGGCACAGGTTGATCTGCAAGTGTGTATTTTAGTGAAATTTTGTCGCGTTTCCTACTGAAAGTTACAGCTTTGCATTTCTTGGGATATATTTTCATTTCATTTTCTTCCGCCCATTTCATAATTGCATCGAGATCCTTCTGCAAAATCTGCTGATCTCGAGCGTCTTGAATTCGTCGATATAGTATGCAGTCATCTGCGAAGAGCCTAATCGTTGAATTAACAGAATCGGAAATATCATTAACGTAAGCTAGAAATAGAATCTTCCCTGGGTCAGATGAAGCCATTAGCTACTGGAGCCGATTCTGTGATTCCTACTGGAGCCGGATGATGGGGCATGATCACCGGACCACGCGTGAACCTTTCATCCCGCGAATATGTTTTTGGACAAACCTCTGAAAGAAATGGCTTTATAATGGATCAGAGAATTAAAAAGAGCTTCATAATGGATAGTAATTCAAAATATTGTATTTTAAATTTAGTTAAGTTATGTTGGCTTAGTAAAACAACTGACTATTTGAAAGGCGAATTTGATTCGCATATTTGAATTTGCTTCGCTCGCCCATTTCCAAGTTGATGGCGAGGTTCCTGCTTCGAGCCTTAGCAATTTACATTATGTAGTCCGACAAACGTGGAATTTCGTACGCCTTTTCCACCAAATTCAATTATGGCTTGTCTTGAGTCACTTTTCTCACGAAGATAGTAGTAAAGTACTTCTACGTAATTAAATAAATGCAATTCACCCGAGTTTCATTTATCCATACGTTTTAGCTGTTTATCAAAAATTATTCGCTTTCTTACTAATAATGTCGCCGCTGGCTTCCCTACGATCATGTGACAGGTTGGACCGATCGTCGTACAGACTAGACACTTTCCGGCAGAAACGTGAGAACGCAAACGTCAGGTCAACAGGTCAACTGGGCTGAAGCGCCGTCGGAAAGAAGTAGCTTGACGTTTATGACACTTGTAGCCACAACTCGTCCGCCTCCTCGCTTTCAGTCACGTTAGCTCCTGACAGGCGGCTTGTTTTGTCAGCCAGGCACCATTATGCGCCTGCAGTAATGGCTTTGCTGCGCTTGGCGCTTTGCAATTGTGGCAAAGGAAGAGCAGCGACTTGGCTGGGTCTTCTGCCTCCGATATTTTTTTTCCTCCCTTTCTTCCGTACGGCGACAACTTGTTCCAAGAACAGCTGTTAAAGTTTCTTTATGAGACGTCTTCTCCTTCAGCTTCGTTACCCTCCCTCGCGGTCTATCGCCTTTAGTGACGTTTTATACAACTTTTATATTAATTTAGCGGCAGTATTTCTGCTTGGAGGAACACTTTAAATCCTTCACACTGTAAAAAGAAATATGGCAGTTTGAAATCGCAGTATAATGACTTCCACTTCGCTAACTTATAAGATCTCGTCGAGCAGATGAAATCAGTTGGTATTTAATGTTAGTAGCTACGATTTCTATTATGATCTTTTAAAGCGTTGTCGCAATAACATAAATTCCGTCATTATTGTGAATTTCTTTGCGACATTATAATCGTTTTGTTTTCGTGCTTCGTATTTCATACTGGAAAAGCATTTAAGATAAAAATACGCATTTTCGTATCAAACTTTCATTTTTAAATAAATATGTAGATGTGTGTAAATATGTGTTCAAATTCATTCTTCTATTGAAGTGAAACATGGGTAAAATATTAGTTTCAAAGTAATTGATGTTACTAAGATTTTACGATAACCATCACAAATAATCTATTGAAACAAATCACATCTACATTTTTCATAAGTACGTTTAACTAAACGAATGTAGAAAAAAGAGTTCTTGTACTTATTAGCTTCTTAAAGAGTCAGTCTGATGTCACAGGGGCTTAGGCACTGCCTCTAACGACGCATTACACCGAGAGCGCGGAAGCCACGGATTTGTGCAAATGCATTGCGGCAGGTTGTGCTTTCCTAATAATCCATGCACTACCTATGTGAACACGATTCCTTCCACCAATTCCTTCCCCCATCCCGGTAACTAGTTGTGAGTGTAGGCGACCAGGTGTGCGCGGCGCAACGGGCCAATGGGTCACTGCTGCTAGCGCGACCTAGGAGCAGCCTGGACCCCCTACCTCTAACTTTGCCCACGCACTGATGTGCTACAAGAGCTACACTGGCCAGAAAACAAGTACATATGTGACCAATATGGGCATACCAGCACATGAATGATTCGCTTCGATTGATTGAGCCACTTCGATTGATTCATTATTTCGTATTTCCGGTGGCGATAACTCCTAAGGTCGTTAGTCCCGAGAGTGTAGTGCATGTTTTATCGCGAGAGTTGGCGTTGATCTTCTTTCTTGATCTTCTTTAACAGGAAGTTTTCCCTAACCAGTATCTCCCACCAGTGGGATACCGTCCAGCCGGAAGAAGCTCTTATGATCGCTACTGGTCCCTCAATATGTGTGGTAGTGAAGTGCATGTAAGTGTAAACATATGTAAGTAGAGGGCGAGGATATGGAAAGGAAGAGGAAGGAAAAATCGAGCGCGGTGCATGGTCCTTTTGTTAGGGTACTGTTCAGGCATTTGCCTGGTGTTGATCGGAGAAACCAGGGAAAGCTACCGATCAGAGCAAATCTCAGCTAGAATTCTTCTCAAGTCAGTGACTGAATTCGATCTAGCTATATAGCTAGAGGACAGATGGTCCCTGCCACTTTAAGGATTCAATAGGCCTATATCATCATCATCGAAATCATCATCAGTATCGAAGAACCTGGCGCCGTCGGGAGTGGAACCTCCAGGTCAGAGGCACTGAAGCGACATCAGTTGATGCCCTGAGCCACCTCGAAACGATGGTTGGTGAAGACTGGCCAAAGTAACCAGGTGTTTGCGTCCGAGGTTCAGTCTCAGCCAGAGAGGTCCTGTAGACACCAAAAGGCGTGAAGGCCAAAGTTAGGAATGCCTTACCAGTGGCCTGCAAGAAAGGAACAATTCCGGCAAGTTGCAGCGTATTATTCAGTTGTGGGGTCGACCCCGCCGCCGTCGTGACCCATCCCCCGGCTGCCACCCTGTCCGTCCTCCTCGTCCTCCCTGCCCCCGCCGCCCCCGCGCTTCCTCGCACCTGCACGAGAGCCCCGCCCCCCCCCGCGCCCGCGCCCGCGCCACCGCCGCGACCGCGCATGCGTTAACCTCGCCGCGGGTCACTTCCTCCTCCTCCTCTTCCGGGTGGCCGCTTCCGGGCTCCGCCGCTCCGTGTGAACCGGCGCCGAAAGCCGCGGCGCGGCGCCGCGCGGCCGCCGGGCC
This sequence comes from Acheta domesticus, assembly GCA_031308135.1. Lineage (NCBI taxonomy): Eukaryota > Metazoa > Arthropoda > Insecta > Orthoptera > Gryllidae > Acheta > Acheta domesticus. The sequence continues at coordinate 52,931,867 of JAHLJT010003656.1, forward strand.
AGCTCACGAGGCGGAACGAAAAGGAGAACAAAATAGGGAATACAGGAAATATTTGCATTTAGTTCTTCTCTCCTTCTTCCTTTCAATGATTAGGCATGGTGCCTCTTCCGCCTTCACTTGCACTTCAAGATCATCTTTCCTGGGTCTTCCGACATCTCTTCGTACTTTCCGATGACACTTCATCATTAGTGGAATTCTTTCTTCATCTATTGCTTCAACATGATGCTTCCATAATTCTCTGTATTCTTCTATCTTTTCATATATACAGTTGGTAACAGTTTTATTGGTACAGTCCATAATTTCCTCCAAAATCATTAATTTTAAGTGGAAAATTGAGACTAATGCAAAATATATTACAAGATAATTGAAAAATTCCAGTTAAATAAAATGTAACTTTGTACACCTAGACGAAATGACCTTCAATTTGAAGCACGTTTAGTTTCTTGGAAACCTTCTTAGAAACTATATTATCTTGTATATATACTATATATATAACTATAACTATAAACTATATATATATATTTTGCATTAGCCTCAATTTTCCACTTAAAATTAATGGTTTTTGACCAAATTATAGACTGTAGAAATTAGATTGTTACCAACTGTATATATACACACAGTTCTTTTCGCATAGCTTTCTTTTTCATTTGGTCTTGTCTTAAGCAGCCTTTAACTTTCCTGAGAAGTCTCATTTCTGCCTTTAGTTCTTCTTCAAGGAATTCATTTTGGTAAACATTTCGATCACCAGCTTTTTTCAAACAACACACATTCCCTCTTCTCACTCCATTAAGCACACTTCCATGTATGTTAAAATTAATGAATACGTTTTGAGGAGTAAGGCTCTCCCACCACATTCGCATGAAGATGACCATCCACTTCCTTTTTTTATTTAAAATACCACTTATTTTTGTATTTAAAATCCCAGAAAACACGTGTTCGAACAGAAAATCAATAAATTTAAAAAAACTTCTAATCTCTTTTTTTAATGATGATAGTTTTCGTTTATTGCGGATATGTAAGATAAATTTACCTTTTGCTATCATTCATCCAATGACCATAGGCTAGCGTAGCGTCAACTGCAGTTTCAAGAGTCGAATGGATATTTGGAACTCGGAAAAATCGTACCCTTGTTCATGTCCAGATCTGGACTTCAATTTTGCATACGTTGGTTGGATTTTTGTTTTCTTTGACGATCTGAACTATTCTAATCATCGTTTTAAAGACATGGAGTGCACAAACCAAATAAAATAAGGTAGGCAAAAAACTAAAACAAATGAGATCGTATGAAACGTTACACGCTAATTGCGGTTACCACTCGATAATTTGAGCAACTTTTCATTTTTGACTTGATTAATGTCGGAAGTTAATAAACATGTGATGCAATACGACTATAATGTCGTGTGATATATTTTTCAGACCTTGGTGTTACCAAATTTTTCATTATATTTGACATGATTTACGACATTAGCACTTGCAGGCAATTTTAAATAAAATACGATTATCGGACTAAAGATGGTTCCTTTCGTTTTCCAAGTTTTATCTAGTTCTTAATTAATAACCACAATTAATTTGTCAATGTTTATGCAATATTAATAGCATTTAATTTAATTAATAAAATGATAAATTGTGTTAGCATTAGTATGACAATGGTAGTACGTAGGATAATGACAGTTCTGTGGAGTTGTGTGGAGAGTGTCTAAGTTCGTCACGAGGAAGAGTAGGTCTCCAGGTCTAAGCCTTGCTACTCAATAAAGGTAAATTAATTATTATTGTTATTATCGATTTGCCTTTAATCGAGCGTGAGGCCTCGCGTTGATTTGGTACCGGTTCGTCCACCTTTCGCTGGCTGCCAGTGTGGGCCGGTGCAGGCGTCGGAGGCCCGAGCGGATAACCGCCGGATTCCTGCCCCTCCACGCGCTGCGGCGGACGCGACCGCTGGGGCCGTCGCCCGTCCACGTTAAGGATGAAGCCGCGCGCGCAAAAAAGTCGAATCTGATCTGAAGCCTTTCGTCTTTCGCAAAACATCTCCGCGCCGCGCCGTCGCGCACTGGGCCCGAAGCCGCGCCTCGCGCGCACAACCGCCGCGTCGCCTCTGCGGCAGAAACGAGATAAGCCACCCTCGTCTAGTCTGAACGGTAATATCTCGATTTGGGTACTCATTTGGGTGACTCAGGGTATCATGTCACTACTGCACTGTCTCTGAGCGATAGGTCCGAGGGAGTAGCCCCACGGTGGTAGGATTTTCAACACTAGCGACATAGCTAGGTCCAATTCAGCCTCTGTCTGGAGGAGAATTCTAGCAGCCGGCTTCTCTGTTCGGTAGTTTTCCGAGATTTGTCCGATCAACACCGGGCGAATGCCTGAGCAGTTTTCTGCCAAATGGGCCACGGACCGCGCGCGATCTTTCCTTCTCATTTCTTGTCCTATCCTCACCCCTTACACACACACTTACGTTCACTACTCTCACTTATATCGGGAGACCATTCGAGAGCTTAGAGCTTGTCCCGGCTGGGATGGTGCCCCGCTGGTGGGAGATGCCTTGTTGGGGAAAGCCCGTGAGTTGACACGTAGGTCGGCGCCGAATTTCGCTATCATCAGGAGATCATCGCCATCTACCGCGCTAAAAACAAGCAATACACTTACGGGACTACTATCATAACCTTTGAAGAGCCCGGAAACAAGAAACAACCGATTTTGTTGAAGTTGATATCTTATTGCTAGTGCCCCAGACGCTCATAAATTGTATGAACAAGACATGTAGTAACAAGATAAGCAACATTTTCAGCATAAGCGAGATATTAACTTTTACGAATAGCGCTTGTTATGGCTGACGCTAGCTGGCTTGCTAGGGCTGGTGTGACTTGCTGTTCTGGGGCTGCCCGATGCCCTATACGTAATAAATCCATGTGAGATGGATACTCAAGTACACTACCTGCTCAGGGTGGAGAACTAGAGTGAGTTGTTTGCGTAGCCAGGTGTACACCTTCTAGCAACTAGCTTTAACCACTTTTTATTACCAGGGTCTTGTAATAAGAGTTTTTCTGCTAAAAGTTCGCGGTTTTTTCGCGCAGCATTACATAACTTTTCTCTATATTCCGAAGGGATAAAGTAAAAATTCAATACAGGTCTAGCCAAACCAGTGGACCTAGGGCAGCCGCTGACACACGGGTACTCCCGAAACCACGCGCAATATATCAGGCTCTGTTCTGGCGAGATACGCTCATTGAAGAGTAGCGGGCTGGGTGGGTGTGGGGTGGGGTGGGGTGGCAAAGGGGAAAGTGGAGAATGGTGCGGGGCGAAGTGGCGCAGGCGATGCCCCAGGCGTTTTACTGGCCGCGATGCTCTGAATCCAGCTCTATTACGCACGTGTGATTTAATATCGTATGCGTATTAAAAGGGAAGCTATCTGAATCCCTGGATTATCAACGGACAACCGAAACTAGAGAAGCTAGTGACATGAAACTTGTAATAAAGGTTTATATTTCGATCTACTTAGCGATAAATTTTCAATATGCATCGTACGAGCAGTGAAAGATGTGATTACAAGTGTGAGAAAAACTGCATTTATTAGCATAAAGTGAAAAGTAATGGCACTGCGAACACTTTCGAAAGCCGATGTTTTTAAACATCGATGTTTGGAAGTTTATTCAGTAACCTCTAACATGAAATTTGGGCACAACAAAATTTAATTTGACAGAAGCAGGTGCGTATTAATTTATAATTAAAACTTAACTGAAAACAAATTTAAACGCCTCCTCAAGTGCGGAATACGAAGGAAATATCACAGGTTGAGGGTTATCCCCAGCGAGGGATTTGTCTACTCGATAAAGGAAACCGCGTTTGTTTGGTTAGGACACATTTCAGACAGTGGTACAATGACTTCGTATTTCGTTTTTGAACTTGTACACAATTGCGGTTATGTTAATTTTTCATCCTCGAACAAAGCATTGAAAAAGTGAAAACATCGAGCTCAAAATATTCATGTTCAAAAAACATAGGTGTCCATACATCCGTGTTTAAAACATCGATATTTTCATAGAAACATTGATATTTTGATATTTGATACATTGATATTTCGATGTCACATCCCTATACCGGAGCACTCGCCCTCCATGCTTGCAATATTTCATTTATCAATACTTTGGTTTTCTTTACCCATTGTTTCAATCAAGATTTTGGCGAATAAATAGTATCGATGCAAAAATTACAGAATAGGTATCGAAAAACTAGATTACAATAGATTTTTAAAATTCTGTTAACAATTTAAACACAATAATTCCTCTTTTTTAGCATTACACACTGCTTATGGTGTTGAGGTTTAGAAAAAAGCTCGGTAAATTTGGGAGAGCATTTGAAGGCACCCTAGGAGAAAGATCAGCATACAACTTTTTCATTCTTTACAACCAAAAACTTTAGCCAAATGTTACAACCACAGCTCGCAGCGGACATGAAGGAGTTTTATACCAGTCAATGTGTCTGTATGTATTATATCATGCGATCAACGTATCTCAAAATATGTAAGAGGGAACATGAGGGGTTTTGGGACCAAGCAATTCATTTACTTCACCTTGTAATTTCGCGAGGGAGATCGACCCACGCCGCCTTCTCGCGATAATCATGAAATGTCACATTACTTCATTTTGGAGAACGTCAACTTAATAACTACTACGAATTTACAAGCGAGGACGGGTTAGACAACTGCTTGCCGCTGACAGAAATACAGATCTTCTACCGCAAATCAGTTTCAACGGCACGCATCCAACTTTCCACCGGGCAATAAAACGCCTTGAAGGAGAGAAATGCTGTAAATTTCTGGAATTACGTGCGTGCCTGAGATTCCATGGAATTTGGCGGACGTCACCGCCGAAGTGCCGTTATCACTGGGACAAGTAACGAAACCGGCGTCTTTTGTGATTGGCGCGCCTAGCAGACTGTCCTGTTAATCTATTCGATTTTTAGAGAATTAATTGACTATGTAGAACGCGCGCGACTAAAAAAATGCACTTGTTTAGATTCAATTAATCTGAAGAAGGACTTATAATCAGCAAAGCAAAGGTCTCATGCTGGATTTAAAATGCCTTTTTTTGTGGTATCATATGTTAATTACAGAGAATTACATTTACGGCAGTAAAAGGTAAAATACATTTTCGGAAAATAATCCACTTAATAATAAAAATGTATTTATCAAATATATTCTGGAAATTCTTTGAATGCCATTGAAAATAATTTCCTTTATTTAAAACAGTATATCGATACAAATCGATAGTAGAAATATCAAAATTCAAGATTCAGTAATCGCCGAGTCAACATTTGGGCATTCGGCTGGTTAGTGTCTGTACGGAATAAGGAATTTAATGAAATTTCGCACCACTCTTAGTCGCTAATCCTCACTAACAGTCGCCGTCGCCGTCACCGCGTTGCCTTTATCCTTCCGCCCATCCAACAGTGCACCTTTTCTCAGATGCATTTTCCCGGTCGCCGTTACCACTCGACTGCCTCTGGCGCGCGCCACTGCCCGCGCCATCACCATTGCCACCGCCTCCTCGCCGCATTTGTAAAACGGTCTGCCCCCCCCCGCCAGCCAGTGGCCGTCGAAGTGGCTCCCGAATTTTAACCTGCGCTTCGCGAGCGCGTCTGCCCAGGCGCTCATGATTTATCTCCTCCGACGTACAACTTCATACTGGCCGACGCATTTGGCTCGAGGCCTCCGAGCAGGTGCGCGTAAGGGACACCATTTAAGCACAAGGATTCGTGAAAATTATTACGTTCGATTCAACAACCAGTTAATCGACAGATTTATAAGATGATTATCAAAGACAATGGTATAATGTTTTACGAGTTTAGTCATGTTCTAGATACTCTTATACTATTCATTACGGAATGTTATTACACAAGTTATTCAAAATAAGCAAAACAAAAGCACTGTTTAAAAAAAATTGAATTGAGGATCTTCAGTATTTATCATGTATATTTTAAGTACTTCTGTATTCGATTTTACATAGTGGAAAGATACTGTGGAAATCATTTGTTTCTTTGATAATCAAAACCTGGATCTAAAATTGAGGACGGGAAGATACTGCGTGGTGAGAAACAAAATACCTCTTCCCTCGACTAGTTGGGTAAAAAGAAATTGCTGAAACCGAATTATCATATTTACCCGCTTCCTAAATCTGGTGCATGGTTATTGCTTCACTAATATTCCATTCGTTTCATAGAATGTTGTTGCAAATCCACCTATTATTTGCACCTACATTTGGTTATGTTGTCATCCCCCAAAACAGAAAAGATTCAGAAACCTCCGTTCTTGTATTTTGGAAACATGCCGCTTAATTCTTGGAGATTTCATAGTCTTCAACGTTTCAAATCAAAAATCAGCTTCTCCCAATGTTTTTTTCTTATAACTAAAATCCAAGGTAATCCAAAAAAGATTAGGGATACCTTAAAATTATTCAATATAGTATGCCATCAATGACTTCACTATCAGTCTCATCTTACTTTCTTAATCAAAAATGGACTTTAAAAGGAAATTAATATATTTTTACTCGAATGTAAAAAATATGATTATGAAAATACTCCATTATTTAGTTCGATTATTTTACAGCTTTTCCTTTTCAATTTTGTTTATCTCTTATTCTACTTTACCACTACGATCAAAGATCAGTACGCTCAGTCAGAGACGTATTTAGGTATTCAGACGCCCATGGCAATAGCAAGCACAGAATTTGCGGCCCTGTCAGGTTGCTTCAAATTAGGGCTGTTGTAATTTGTTTTAGCGGGTATATTCTATATAGCGTCCCTTGTGAACGGCGCCCATGGCACGTGCTATGTCTACTATACCGAAGATACGCTCTGTGCTCAGTTGTTGTTTTCTGAACAGGATACAATCTATTTATTAAGATAAGAAAAGTAACAAGGTATTCACTACGATACAGAATAAGGTCACATAAACCATTGTTTCAAATAACGAACATTTGAATGTTCATTACCTTTAGATAATTTCTCACGTCAATATATTATCTTGGCTTCATTTCATTGCAAATCAATAATAGTTCATCATTGTCAGATGGAATCCACGCAGAGGAGGAGGGTGTAACGTTTTACGATTTCCAAGATTCCCTTAAAACGCAGATCTTACAAAATCAGGGCACAGCCAGAATTAATGTTAAAGGAAGTTGAAGAGTTTTAGGACCGTCCCCTGAAATGATCCGAGAACTATTCCCCGACAAACCCGCACCACCGTGGAGAAGAGATGTCACACACCGAAAAATTGTATTCAAAGTATAAAACGAAATCAGTACACCATCAGAAACGTCTGCCATTATCAAAATGAAGAAAACGAGATTTTATAAAATTTCATTAGTATAATGTGAAGTGTGCTTGTTACGTTGGAATATTCTCCAACTTTAATACTTTCTGGGCTGTGATTGTTTACTTTTCAGTGTTTTGAATTCATTGTGCAGTTTACTTGGGGTTTTTATTTCTTCGTGCTATCCCCAATTAATACCAATGTATTCTAACAGATCCAGAAAACAGCATTAGTTAAATATTCAGGACTTCGCAAAGAGTATCAAATTAAGATTTGAGGAATGAACTAAGTTCAGCAAGATAGTTGCTCAGTTTTAAAAAATAGAGAACAGTATTTAAATTTCAACCGTAAGTATTTGAATTGGAACAGTAACTATTTGAATTTCAACAGTGATTATTTGAATTTGAACAGTAATTTTTTGAATGATAGCAGAGAAATATCAATTAACTAGTGGTGCTACAGAATGGCACAGACTTTCCCGTATTAGTTTTCTATTTCCTTTAGTCTCGGCTAGCTATTCGGACGTGACACATACTCTTGCCAGCTGCCAAATATCGCCGCCCAAATGACTTTTTTTAACATTTTCTTAATTTTTCGGTTTCATAGTAGTAGAACGGACATATTATTTTAAGAATATTAAAGAACAGTGAAACCTCATCCTAAACGACAATTTTCCTTGACAAATTTGAAGCCGTTTTTAAGAGAAAGACGTTTCATCGCTACTGTAAATGCGAAATTAACGCTCTTTTTCACAGGAATCTTTTATGTTTTCGAAAAAAATTATTTGAGGTCATTTAAAGGACTTTAACTTATAAATACAATAGTGTTTACAAATTGTGGGATGCACATAAACGATGTGAGAGATCTTTGAAAAAAATACATTTGTGTAATGTTTGAAAAAACAAAAACAAAAGTCTCAAAATAAACTTTACGTCATATTAAAGAGTCCAATTAACACTATCTGTTCCAAAATTTTGAAGAAACAATTTGGAGCCATTTATGAGAAAATGGCTTTTGAGAATTTCTGAAAAGGCAGAATTTCAAGTTGGTTTTCAAAGAAAACTGTTGAGTTTTCAAGAAACTTTCAGGACATTATTTAAAGCTTACCTACTCATAAATATAATAATGTGAAAACTTGTCGCTAATGTAAATATCAACGACGTGAGAGACAAGTAAAAAAAATAACTTTTGAGAAAACCATAGAAAAACGCGTTAAAAATGGCGCTTTTTCAATTTTCAAAAATGTATGTCGTTCCAGTCAACGAGAACAAACTTCCAGTAAACCCTGTATCAAACTCAACTGAAGTGCTTAAGGAAGTTTTTCGCCAAAAGGTATGTATGACTGAGTAGTTTATCACCTGCCACGCTAGCAGAGGCGCTGCAACAATGTACTTTTTGTGGCGAGTTGCTTGTTGCCCCTTTCGGCTCAAGTGAGTTTTTTAATGATAATTTTTGTTCCTTTAAAGATATCACCAAAAATATTTAATAGCTTCTAGAACATCTTAAATACTTATTGAAGATTTCTATAATTTTAAAAAGGTTGACTTTCGAGTTATTGCGTTTTAAAAGTTTTTTATTGTTATATGCCAAGAATAGCACGATATAAATGTGACATTTATTGAATAATTTAACTACTTATTTTGTACATACTCGCAAATTTTTAGAATTTGTAGAAACGTTTATATAAGGGCAAAAAATTGAAGACTATAAGGGTTTTCACAAGAAGTCTTAAGTTTTAAGAGTGCAATCAGTTAGAAAATTTTAATATTGTACCTCGACGATGTAGTCATCATGGACAACAATATCCCAAAATATTTTCATGTATGAAAGAGTCATGTCATAAAACCTACTTTTTTGCATGGAACGAGCCAGGTGTGAAACCCAACATGTTTTACTAGGTGGTGAAGTTTATAGTCATAAAGTCCTCCAGAGGAAGGTACCTAACACTAAAAAACACCAATGTAAAGCCGAGTAGGTAATGGTTATTATAAAATCTCCTTTTTTAGTGTTTTAAATGTTGACTCAAGATGTAGAGTGGAAAGGTTGTGTGTGTAAAGGGGGAGAATGTGACATTAGAAACGACTTATCCTGCGTGAGATAAGTTGATAAGCATGCAGTAAACTCTGATGAAGTAATACATTCCGAAACGTTGGCAATCTAAATTATTTTTCATTGACCTGACCAATAACGCATTATGTATATCGGAATATAGCAAACGGTTAGTCGTGTTACGCAGCTACAAAAAAACAACAAGCAAACCTTCCGTGTAAGAAAATTGAATTGTGTAGTAAAAGGAACATAGGTATGTTGTCTGTGAAATTTCGGTCGTGTCCTTCCTCGGCGGAGCCGCTGAGGGAGGTTGAGGTCGGCGTGCTTGCGGCGGCCAGGCTGCCGGGGACAGCGCGCACCTGCTCCAGTTGGCTCGGCGGCGACTGTAGAGGCCGGACCGCGACCGCCTCCCAGTAAATCTGCCCTGGTCCAGCGGCCTCCGCCGCCGCCGCCGCCGCCGCCGCCACCGCCACCGCCGCCGCCGCCGCCGCCGCCGCCGCCGCCGCCGCCGCCGCCGCCGCCACCGCCGCCGCCGCCATCGCCGCCGCCGCCACCGCCGCCACCGCCGCTCGCCGCGCGCAGGTCGCCGGCGTCTTTTTGCGCGAGCGGTCGCGGCGCGGAGCGGCGTTCGGTAGCCGCGGCGGAGGTGGGAGGACGCGGCGCGGCGCGGTCGCGAGCCGCTTCGGCATAAATAACCGCGCCCCGCCCGCCCCCGGCCCTCGCCCCGCCCCCCCCCCGCCGACCCCCGGCCCACGCCCCGCCCCGCCCCGTCCCCGTCACCGGCGGCGGCGGCGGCGGGAGGTTGCTCGCTCGCTTCAGTGATGGGGTCGGTGACGCCGGTGGCTGTGGAACGGGGGGGCGGGGGAGGGCGGGAAAGAAGGTGGAAGAGGTGCAAGGGGCGAGAATGAGGGTGGCAGGGGTGATGGAAGAGAAGGTGGTCTAGAAGAGTCGGGGTGGCAGAAGGGGTGTCGGGCGGGGAAAGGTGGACGAGATGGGTAGTGGTGGTGGAAGAGGAGAACTTTGTGGAAGGAGAGAGCTTGAGGAAAGAGGAAGGAGTCTTGGGAGATGAGGGATGGATGGTGTGGAAGAGGAGTGGTGAAAGGGTAGGGTTGGTGGAAGGGGAGGGTTTGTGGAAGGGGAGGGTTGGTGAAATGGGGGTGGAAGAGAAGGGGATAGTGAAAGAGGACGGTATGGTGGACGACAAGGGGGTGGTAGAAAACGTGGATTTGTGAGAAGGGCGTGGTGGAATAGGCAGAACCGATGTTTAAGGCAGGGAGGTGGCAAAGGCTTGCAAGATACTCGAGTGAAAGGAGGCGGAAATGGCGGGGGCAGTGGTGGCTGCGGTTGAGAGGATTCGGTGAATCGGCGGCAGTGGTGAGGGGTGGTGATGGTGGTGGTGGTGGTGGTGGTGGCGGTAGCGATGACGCAGGTGACGACGGTGGGAGCGGTGGCAGGAAAATGGAGAGCCACTGCGACTCCGTGGCGGTGCAATGGCGGCGGCGGTGGCGTCCGGCGGTAGGAGCGACTGCGCCCGCTGCACTCTCATTAGCCAGAGCGTCGGCGGAGATACGGCGCGTTTCCGCGTTATAATGAAGATATACGCGCGCGACACGCCGCAAATCAAACCCCGCGAGCGCCCGTGTGGTCGCGCGCGGTCACGCGGGCGCTGAGGGCCGCGTGCGGCGGGGCGGGGCGGGAAGGGCAGGGGAGTGGATGGAGAGGGGTTGGGTGGGATGGGGAGGGTGGGATTCAATTCAGGGGTGGGCGTGGAGGGCTGATGGCGAGAGCTGGGGACTTCCAGCATGGGACAGTGTTGTAGACACATGGCATTATGCGTGATTCATATAGTTGATTATAAACAATTTACAAGACACTTTACGTCATATAAACTTTACGTCATATTAAAGAGTGTAATTAGTGCTATCCGTTACAAAAGTTTCAAGAAAAAGTTTGTAGCCATATATGAGAATCTCTATCTGAAATTTTGTAGTTGGAGGAAGACGCCGAAAAATATTCAAACTTTTGCAATTTTCGAAAATTCAGAATTATCCGTGAAAATCGGACCTTTGCCACCTTAATAAGTGTATTTTACTCTATTCTTACAAGAAATTTAAAGAAAAAATTTGGAGCCGTTTTTGAGAACATTTTGAATATGTCCTTACGGCTTCATGTAAAGTACCTCAAGTACTTTGTAAAGTACTCAAGTACCAAAGTAATCTCAAAGCTTCGACTGGAACCATATCGACCGGGGAATTTCCATTTTTGAAGAAATCGGTATCAAGGACCCACAAAGCAGGGTTTCTGGCTACACCACTTGTTAGGGAATTTTTTTTCATAATTTAACAACTGGTTTTATCCACTTTTTCGTTATCACGGCCCGGCAATGAATTTTTTTCCGCCGAAAATTGTCCATTTTTTTGCGCAGCATTACATTCCCTACACTACGTAGTATATCACTCCGCGTACTCTTACGTATACGGGAAAGTAAAAATTAAGTTGAACGACGGCGAGCCCACTTGAAAATTCCACATTGGTTGAACAACGTTCTGCGATTCGTTTTGAACTTGCTTAAGGAGAAAAAACAGCTAATATATTCTTAAAAATGACTAAATTGTATGGTGAAAGTTGCAAGAATCGCGAAAATTTTTACAAGTGGGTAGAACAGATCGAAAGTGGTCGAGGGTCAGTTACTGATACACATCGTTCTGCCCGTATCAGCAGAAAAAGTCGTTTTGAAGGTGTTTGAGTACCACGAAGAACAACGTATAATGAACAGCCATACAGCTTACATAAGCTTTTGAACAAGTGAAGCCAGTAATGAGAGAGAAACGTCGTGGATCTCAGAGGAGAGGTGTGATTCTCCAGCAAAACAACGCACGTCCTCACACTGCTCAATAGACCCGTGAAACTATTGACAAAATGGGTTGGGAGGTACTGCCTCATCCCCCTTACATTCCCGATATAGCATCATCTTATTTCCATTTGTTTGGTCCACTGAAGGAGACATTAAGTGAGAAGTTCCAGGATAATGAGGTCAAAACGTTTGTAGAAATTTGGTTGAATCAAACACGATAAAGAGTTCTTTGCAGCCGTCGTAAAAAAGGTGGTAACGTGTTGGAACAAGTGCATAAATGTTGGTGAGGAATATAATAAAAAGTAAGAAAAGTCCTGTTTTGTAAAAATAAACGTTTATTTCTCCAGACTAATTTGTCTCTTTAATTATTGAATGCTCCTCGTAGTTGGTTGACGTTGTGTCACGGAAGAAAACATTACGAACGAAACGGAATAAAGAAACGAGTTAATAACTTGATTTAATGTTTCTAATATTAAGCGGAAAAAAATCTATTTTCAATGCCTAATATTTTTAAGTTTTTGAAATCAATAGTCTTAACTATAATTAATTCTACGTGAGTCAATGAATTTTTGCTTCTATAATAAAACGCCAATCAAAATAAAAAGAATTGTACAGCTTATAGTGCATGGAAAGTTGGGGCTGCAAGTAAGCGAGTGTCGGATGCACGAGATCCGCCGGAGCTCACGTGGCAAATCTCTGCAGTTGGCAATTCCAGTTTGGTGTGTGGTCTAATATTAAAGTCGATGAAGTTTACAAAATTTACTTGTACTTTGTGATGAGAAGAAACCGGTAGTCATACATGCAACCCACAACATACGATACGGTGTAACACATAGTACAATCACGAATAAGTACCCCACACTTCTTTCTATAGTGCGATTTTTATAATTCTATCCCTCAAACTTCTATGGCCACGTTGGAATATCACATGGCATTTCGCATCTTTTTTGCCCGAGCCGCTAGATGTCGCAAAATTGCAAACAGTGCTTGATAGGTCGCGATCATGCGATATCTAGCGGCACGACTGAGAAAGACGCGAAATACCGTGATCATCGTGAAGATGGGCCTTGAGGGGAAAAGTTATAAAAATCGCACTATAGGCTTTCAAAACCGATTTTGGGGTCCTGAAGGGGACACGAGTTTCGTTTCTTGGATTACGTTTTAGGAAATGATACCGCGTCCATGTTATACGACGCACAGTTTAGAACCTTTCCGTTTTAAATTGGACACTAGTATAAATAGAATTTGTAAGAATTCTGCTCGACGAAGTACTGAATGTTCGCATGAGTCCAACTTGTAACTTTATAATTAAAGAAGAGAGAACATTAAATGCCCAGTATATCAGCAATAATAAACTGAAAAAAATAATCTTGTGAATCCTACAAACAGCAGTATTCCGCAAACGTGCTGCCGCGTCGTACTGAAAAACGGTCCAACAGATTTCCAATTTATAGTAGCAATGCAGACGTTCTTGAATATAAATATTGCTGTATCACTGTGCCAAATTATGTTAAAGGGGTAGTATCGAAGTACTGTGCCGTTGTCATAGCACGACAGCTCTTGGTTGAACCAACCCTCTTCCAAAGAATATCTTTGTATGCATTGTTGCCTCATGATAAAACGCAACTACATTGTTAAGCCACCAGTGAATCGTTGTGAAACATATACTATTAGTCTATAAGTTTAAGAATAAAGCGTATTATTGATTTAATGATGAAATTGTATCCTTTATTTGAGGTAAAGATATTTATAGTTAATATTTATTATCTGTAAATCTCAGCTCTAGTTTTTAAGTTGCTCATTCAATGTTTTTGGACGAGTATCTCTTTCATTCCGCTGCCTTGATGACTTTATCAGGTACTGAAATGTGACTGGCTTGTGGCCCACTGGCTTGTGACAACAACACATGCTAAGGTTTGGTACCTCAAGATGGCACTGACATAGTATTGTAGAACTCTTAATAACAACCATTCTTTGGCGCACCGCCGGAGTACTAGCCACAGCGGGGTGATGTAATGTTGCAACAGCCCAGTTGCATCTATATAAATTGCATGTTTCAAAAAAAAGTCGCTGTTAAGTGAAACGAAAATAATATGATATTTTGTGCCAAATGGATATCGATTATGTTTTTCGCGCCCGGATTACTTGGCGTTCTGGGTTTGAGGACACTGCGCTATTATCAAGATTCATTGACCACTCTTTAAATCATCTGTTTACTTTTCTAAAATCAGATTCCAAGTTTGAGAAAGGCAAGCTCATGGGGACACTCTGTTGCAAACAATTTTACACGGCTTTTCTTCACTTCATCGCTACATGAATACACCATTGATTAATATCATTCATCACACTCATTTTATTTAGTCTAACTGGATAGTTCGTAGCACCTATTTTACTAATTTAGGATACACACTTAAACTGACGTAAAATAAAAAAAAACTGTCTCTGTCCATGTGAGCTGTCACATTTATTCCATTACATACCCAAGAACATCGAAAAAATTCAAAATACGACCCAAATTTAAATTTTGATTGAAAATTGCATATATTTAATTACGTTAATCCGAAATTAATTGTATCTAATGGTGCAACTATATTCTCACACTGAGTGCGTCACAGCTTTCGACACAGCTGATGTCACGCGACGAGGAAGAAACAAGCTTCAATTTTAACGTGCGCCGTTTCAGATCAGCATTTATTCTTCTCTATTTTCCTCTGCCCATTTTCCACACACTCGACAGCATCATTTTTGCAACTGCTGTGTCCTGTCCTTTGGCTCGACAGCCCGCTGCGGGGCTTGGCCGACCAGCGGTGACCCAGCCTCTCGGCCATGGGATCAGAGGTTGCACGGAGATCCCTTCACCGTAAATACTACTCTTCATAACCTTAGGATGGGCTTTCTATCGTTAAACAGCAATAGAAATCTTGACATTTGTAAGGAAAGCGCACACTTACAATTTACCCGGCCGGAATCGAAGCCAGGGCTGCGCCGAGCCACGTAGGCGAAAACTATTTTCAATACTAGATACTTATTGTCTCGATAGACTTTTTTATCAGAAGGAGACAGTCTTTCCATTTTCGTTTACGAGCAATGAGAATGAACCAATCAGGATGCTGCTACAATGACGCGTGTGCATGCAGAAGAGGCTTGCGTTGCCGCGAGGCTAACGGCCGGGCTGCGAGCCGCTGCGCTGAGTTCGACTCCCGGAGAACGGAGGCGCGTCGTGACGCGTCGTGCGGCTGAGCTGTTTATTGGGCACGGGGCGGGCGACACGGCGCGCGGACCCCACGGAATGTGACGCGCGATGTACGCCGGACGCGTATGCACGCGCCGCCCCTCGCCGCCCCACGCGCCGCCCCGCGCCGCCCCACGCGCTGCCCCCCGCCGGCCCGCGCCGCCCCACGCGCCGCCCCGCGCCACCCCGCGCCGCCCCACGCCGCCCCACGCCGCCCCACGCCACTCCACGCCGCCCCACGCCGCCCCACGCCGCCCCACGCCGCCCCACGCCGCCCCACGCGCCGCCCCGCGCCGCCCCACGCTCCGCCCCGCGCCGCCCCGCCCCGCGCCGTCCCGCGCTGCCCCACGCGCCACCCCGCGCCGCCCCGAGCCGCCCCGCGCCGCCCCACGCCGTCCCATGCGCCGCCCCGCGCCGCCCCACGCCGCCTCGTGCCGCCCCACGCGCCGCCCCACGCGCCGTCCCACGCGCCGCCACGCGCCGCCCCACGCGGACCTGTACGCCGGATTGCAGGTTTTTCCCATCCAGGAATCGCTCACCAGCGGAATCGCTCACCAAACTTCCAGCGGCCAGAAACATGTCCAATATTTTCCTGTGATTCCAACTCAAACACGTGAAAAAAATAACATGCACATTTAAATATCTATATTAATGATTTCCAATGCGCGCAGAACCTGAAACAACACTATTCAGCCTCCAGACAAGTGAGAGGTGTCTTTGATTTCGTAAATTACGAGGGAATTCGGGAAAAATACAGAAAACAATGAAATCAATTACACCTGGGGTTAAAAACGAAAATATTTGATTATGTTTTTCGGCTATTCTCATATGGTCTTAATTCTTATACTCAGTGCGTAACTGCTTACGACTGAGCGGATATCATTTGAGAGCAAGGCTCCAATGAAGAGACCACCTGCCATTAAATATGTGTTATTCACATGTTACGTTATGAAACAGTACATCTTTTGACTTTTTCGTAAGTAAAGAAGTGTACTGTGTATCCATATTGTAACCAAACGTGCATATAGATTGTGGGGGATTCTAGTGGGAAGTGGCTCTTTTTGAGAGTTTGAGAAAAAACACAAAGTCGTGACCAATAAACAACATGTAATTGAATACTCGTTGAAAACCAAACCACCAATTACATAATGACAAAAGCATTAAACAATAAACAAAAAGTATTTATCAGTATTAAAAAAACATCAGAAGAAAATTAACTGCAAAATTGTCCTGAAGCAATTTTATACTTCACACAAATTAAAATTACAGCAATATTTTCTGTGACAACAGTAAATTGAAATTCACCAAATTGAATAAATGAGATTTCTGATAAGATGAGGAGTGCTGATAATGTTACATCACAGGGAGAAGATGCATGCCCTTCACATGACAGAATGTGATAGCACTTTCTGTTTATGAAAATTGCTGTTAACTGTCCCACAACATACATTGCATTATCCCTTCTGGCACGAAATTATCTTAATTTACAAAAGAATATCTTGTATTCTATTGAAATGCATAAAAATAGTTTTTGAGAACACAGAATATTCAACAGCAATTCTTGTTAAAACTGCATAAATGAAATTACAAAAGAATATCTTGTATCCTAATAAATTGAATGAATATAGTTTTTGAGAACACCGAATATTCAACAGAAATTCGTGACATACTATAAAAAAAATTACTAACTATTTCATCTTATAGAAAATTACCAAATATTGCAACATCAATCCTGAGATACTTAAGTTCATTTGAATCCTCAATGGTTCAATAGCAAATACAATTTCTATAACACTTTTAATTATTTATTCGTAGCTCTTATTGATTTCTGCCTTTATTAGGATGTAATACTGTTGCAAAATGTTTTTAAAGACAGAAACTGTGCTTTTCTTTCATTTACATAATAAGATTCTTTCCAAAATCCGTGAGGTTCTGCTCCAAGGAAAATACGTAACTTCAAACATCTTCTATAAATAACACTAAACAACTATGAATATGTCAATGGGAGAATATATCAGTATTTCCCCAAGAAAGTTCATGGCCAAACAACAATCTCTGACTGTAACTTGCATACACATTACCTTAACCTGTATTTTATAGCCAATTGCTTCGAAATTCTCGGTTTATTTATGGAATACAGGTAAGCAGAGCAGTTATTGCTAACTAGTTCATTACTTGCCTCTGGTGGAAACAGCAAAATTAGGCGTTTCCGCAGATTATTAATCACGGACACGTGCTTAACAAAGGCTCCATCTCACCACGTTTTTTGACTCACCATGTTTCTCACTGGCATTCTAGAAACTTCCAATATACTTTCCTTCATAGCGGTAGTTATTATACCTCACCGTACCGGCACTTGCAAACCAAAACCCACACGAAAGTTCCCACCTCGTGTCCGCTCGCTCCGCAAGTCCCCTCTCCACGCAAAAATCTCCATGTCTCCCTACTGTTTCCTAGCGCGGCCTCAGGAGTTCTGCCCTCAGAACGCCTTCTCGCCCCCTTCTCCTACGCGCACGTTATCAAAACCTACCCCGCCAGCCGCACTCCGCTTTTGGTGATAAGCAGTTACCGGTGGCAGTGGCGATGGCGGCGCGGCCGCGCGGCGTCAGCCTAATTCAGACCCATTCGCTCCGGCGCTGGTAATCTTGTAATTGCCACATGTTTACTTATACATGTACAGTTTCAATATATACACTATGTTATATCAATATTCGTAAAGATTTTTTGTTCAAATATTTAATTTACTAGTTGAATGTGACGGCGCCGACGCTGTTAACTATTTTAAAAATATTTTCATGTGTTGAAAATTTCTTTCATTCTTCATATCTTTCCACGCGTAGCTTCGTTCAAATATGTTCGTACAGTATTGGACTTACCAATGAATCGTAATACGTGAAAATCTTATACTCCCCTTCAATAATTCTCAACATCCAATGGCCTTGCATGTTACCTCCATAGGGGATATGAACTGGTAAAATTGCTATTTCAAAATTATAATCGCCATAAAAAATAGTTGAAGTTATTGATGATGTGAATAGTTAGAGCGTATGGACCAAAATCCTCATATTAAGTGCACACAGCTACATTTTTACTTGTTTTGCTAATATGCACAATAATGAACAAGGATCATCTGTAAGCTGTTTTGGGTTATTCTCTAATCCTAATATAAAATCAATCTCAACTAGTACCGAAAATTCGGTCGCATAATCTTCTACCTCTCGTACAACTACATTTGATTCTTCCCCGTATTTACTTCACACTTTTCTCCCCTAATTTTTGAAGAGATTAAGACTCCACAAACTCAGTTTAATTTGTGTTTACTTTCACTTCTGATATTCCTCTATTAATCGTTTTGAATGCGAATCTTTATAAACATTAAAAGGCGACTCTTTTGAGTTTTTGTGAATAAGGTGTTAGTTGAGTTGAATAAGAATTTGTTCCGTGCCACATTTATTTGAAAATCGGTATTTGTACACTTAGGAACGTAAAAGTGAGAAGTCGAAAATTACAGGTACTTACGTTAGTTACTCACCCTATATATCGCTTAATTACTGCATGGGATCTGAGTAGCTGCTGCCTCGTGACGGATGGTCAGTGGCTCTGTTCTTGGTCCGTGTTAGGAACACTAGAGCAGGTCTACATTTGCTTCTTAGCGTCGCGCGTCGGACTGATCAGTGGTAAATTACATATGTTGTATTGTGAAACATGAAAAATTTATATTGTTATTTTAGATTGCATGTTTTGTGGTTTTAGTAGTGTTTTGTCAGGGTTTCCCTATAAGCTTGAACTGTACATTTTCATGCACATACAGTGCTTTCGTGTTCAAAGTCCGGGTCCAAGTGCTAGGAGGCCATACAGGCCCGTTTTGTGGGCATGTACAAAACAAAATTGTGTCAAATTGCGAACTTTTACTTCAAAAATTTATGTAAACACAGCAACAGGTTCCTTTTTGGAACGCGTTCCTTGGGGCACATTTCAGCGGCGGGCGACGGCGTGGGACGTCGGCAGGGGCAGGGGCGGGGGCGGGGAAGATAGGTAAGGTTGGAGTGGAGACTAGGAATTGGGACAGGGAAGTGGCGGGGTAGGATCATGGAAGAGAACTGAGTCTGGGCGAGATGGTTTCGGGTGACGGGGTCGAGGATGGACCTATGGTTGGGGCGGGGGCAGGAACGGGCAGGAGCGGGGAGGAGAGTGGAGTGTGAGCAGAGGAAGGAGCTACGTCTGGGAGGGCGGGGTGTAGTGGGATGGGAGCGGGGTTGAGGATGGACCTAGGACTGGGGCAGGGGAAGGATGGGGAGAGGAGAGGGGTGGGGAAGAGGGGGCGGGAAAGGAGAGGAGGGCGGAGCGCAGGCAGTGGAAGTATGTCTGGGGAGGTCGGGGTGAAGGGGGCGGGGCGGGGGCGGCGGCCGGGGCGCCCCCCGCAGCGCGCGCCGCGGAGGGAGTCGCCAGGTTTACATTTTGATTACACGCGGGCGGCCGCCCCGGAGGAAGTGAGCATCAGATACCGCGGCGACGGCGCTGCCGGCCGGGCCCTGAGAACAAACCCTGTTTACGCGCGGCCCAATCTGCGGCCCATCTCCAGGGCTGCGGTCCGCCCCCGCCCCGCCCCGCCCCGCCCCCGCCGTCGACGCCCGTAGCCATTACGCCGCGCCCGTTCCCAGCGCCCGGCGCCCGCTCGCCCCGCCCCACCCGCCGCGGCGGGCGCTGGCTGCGAGCGCGATGAAACGCGATGCGGGCGCTGTTCCCAGAGCGGCGCCAGCCCGCGCCCGCACCTGCAGCGGATTCGCCGCCCGCGCCAATCCCCCCCCCCGCGCATCCGCCTCTTCCCAGGGGGATTGGGGACAGCAGAAATCGCCCTTTTGTCGGGGGAGTTTGAGTTCCTCTGCACGCGTGTGTATGCTCACTTTCCCCCTATTTATACATCCCACTGGATGTCATCATTTATTATTAATTGAGTTAGCAATGTATTGTACAAATACTTAATTTATCGGTTAGGACAGACTATATGAGTAGTTTATAAATAAATAATTATGACAGCTTCTGAAAGAATTACAGAATTACATTGATGTACCTTGCGCATTCCGAAATTCTCGATCATGGTTCTTAGAAAGTGTTCTCAACTTTCTTCGTTGTCACAGCTAATGATTAACACAGTCTACTTCAAAATTGTCATAGATAGATAGTACAAACGTTGTTGAGCCTTCAATTTATGTGGTGAAGGTCCTGCATCTTCTGGGAGTATTACAGTTGGAAGGAGGTTTCTGATTTCGTCGTTTTTTTGTCTCCTGGCCTCTCACCGTATATCACCATACTCTAATCATTTCACTTAAAATAGTTTCTTTAATAGTTTTCTTGTGTATACAAGAAAACTGATATAAACATGTATACGTCAGCACTTCAAAATCTATTAAAATGAGTTTATGAAAGTGATCCTTGCAAATGCATATTTTTTTTTAAATTGACAACACGAGTCTTACCTGCGCTAACATGTTTATTGGTTCACGAACTGAATTACCAAATAGAACAGCTCCTGAAAATAATTGAATTCACTGTATTATTTGTTACATTATATTTAGCAATATGATTATTTTATAATTGGAATTCTTTGCGAAGAAGGAAGGAAATAAATTTACAATTTATGAAGCACATGATAACAATCATCTCCTGAACTCAACTCTTCAGACTCTATAATTATTTGGTAGTAGATTGAAACATCAACTCTGAAAATTGACTCACAGGAAACCGTTTCTTGTTCTTAATTCCACTATTTCATATAATAAAGATACTGCACTTCATGTCAATTACATTCGACTGCAAGAGAGTTGTTCTTTATTTGGTTTTTGTGTTCTCAGCCGCACTCTTTCATACGTCTTTTAACGATAAATTTGTTGGGGGAAGATAGCATTAATTATACTGTTTAAAAGTTTTTTTTACTAGCAAATATTACTTTATTAGTGTATAAATATTAAAATATAATATCTCATTAAAATGTGTTGTATTCATAATAACACACAATAAAACGTTTATAAACTGTTACCTCTAGAGAGACATTATAAATTGACACAATTCTTTACGCTATTAGCATTTTGGTAATATAATGTGGAAACTTCAAATAACATCATTAATAGGAATTCATTTAATATTAATCTCATGTCGGTTGGAAGAGAAGCAATTTCGGCTCTCTCATCTTCGCTCTGCCTTGACAGTTCTTCTCCTTAAGACTTTTTCCATCCGATCCCAGTTACCATCTGCACACAAATAAGATGTTCCTCGAATATCACTCTTCGGGATAGACGTATCTGGGTTCAGCAGAACGTAAGGCCCTTGGGGCTTAACACACACGACAGACAATGAACGAACATCGTGCGCAACCCGGGAGTCGAATGCGCATCTCATCGCATTCAGGCAGCGTGTTTACATGCTTATATTTACTACAGCTCAATCTGGTAAAAAATACCAGGAACTAATAGTATATTTGTAGTTTCACACGAAATCTTATGATAATATTCATATTGAAAATGAATCAATGAACTCACAATTATACAATCACTATTATATAAACATTTTTAAACATTATATTGCATTTAAAAACGTTTAAAAAAATATAACTGCGGTTGATAATATCAATGCATTCAACTTGAACTAAAATTCTGGTTCACAGGCTTGATCTCTTCATTACAACTAGCTTTTACCGGGCATCTTCGCTTCAGAGGTTCAGAAGCATGCGGTATCGGAGTCAACTTGATATTCTTGGGGAACAATTGTATAACATGCATAGGATGCCCAGTTAACCAAAACACAGCCTCCAATCGCTTTCTTAGACGCCCCCTCCCAAACCCCAACTCCCAACTTGTGAACGGGCAGTATGATGAAGAGAAGATGAACAAACGGACAGGGAATCTTCCTTTATGCATTGCAGGGCTTTTGCGTTACTTCAATTACATGACGCATTCGGGTGTCAACATCAATATCTTACATTCGGGGTGAAATCGCGATAATTTGCTTTTATGGAGAGGAGGTGCTCTACATTTGAAATGAATTTATATCAAAGTATAATATAATCAACACAAATTAGTGCAAGTAAAATCATTTATCAATTTGTGTGTACTAGTACTGTTGCTTTCCATAAAAATATTGTAGTTTTATGAAATCGTTTGGGGGAAATTCTAAGATTGTGATGGTAAGAGTGAAATGTGGGTTGTTATTATTGCATTACCCCAACCCCTTCTGTATTATGACATGTAGAGACAGTTTCACTTAAACAGTGCATTTTCCTTCGAAATATGAAATCTGGGATACCATTACTGACACTCGCACTCCTTGTATAATCACTCAGAAAAAGTATAGCTCCCAACAACGTAAACAGAGTTGGAATCGTAGTGATTTTATGAAAAAAGGAAATATTATATTGAACTAATGTCAAATTAAGTGAAGAGCATTTGTACAGTTATGTTATAAACGTCCACGACAGTACAAGAAATTGAATACCTGTTTGGGTTATTTTTCACTAAATGTCAATACGCAGCGCACAGGAATCTGTTGTCTGCGAACATGTATTTTCTCAGTGTTGGCTTACCCGGCGTGCGTATTGGTAGACGACGTAACCTCATCGGCTGCCTGAGCATCCGTCACATCTCTGCAGCTGGGGCGACCCCGTAGGTGGAGGGGGGGAGGGGGGCGGCGCCCGGGAGCCGCTCGGAAGCGTCGCGACCCGCGCGCCTTTTGTCACCTGCACCGGGCGCGGGCAGGGGGGCGGGAGCGGGGGCGCGGGGCGCGGGGCGGTCCAAATTAAAGATGCGTATCGGCTGCGTGCGCGGCCGCCCTATTAGCCACGCATTGTGTGCAGAGCGCGACAGCGCGCCCAAATGACCCGCATGCTAATGCCCCGCCCTTATCTAAATAACCTCGTGTCCCGGCCTAAGCGACACGCGGCCGTGTAATCGTAATGATAATGCCCGGGCAGCGCCTCCGCGCCGCTGCATCGCGCCCGCCCCCGCCCCCGCCCCCGCCCCGCCCCGCCCTGCCCCGTCCCGCCCCGCCCGCCGCGAGGCCCAACACCCTGCACTCCTCCTCGGAAGGAGCATTCACGCGCGAGGGAAAGAGGGATTGTGGAGTGGGAGTGAGGATTCAATGATTCCGCGCGAAAGTTGCAGAACGCAGGCGACACAAAGGGCGTAGAGGCTTGCATGCCCCTCCAATAGATTTTTTGTTCCTTCAATTGTAATATATACTTTAACATTCGAAGAAATTCCTAGTAAAACTGAATTGAAATTAATTCCGGACTCGTCAAATAATTAGGTAGTATTAGGTGACCTACCCTCACTCGGTGTACAAAATCGAGTGTCCTTACCAATTGATAGTGAGTTTTTGCACCCTCGAACGTTCAAGCAAACGAAAGCAGTATTGATCTTCGGCGCATGTGCAGTTCAAATTTCGCATAACTTTAGTGCATCTGTGGAAGATCGAGAGTGCAGTCGATTGTTGCCCGCTAAGGCGTGCAAAAACTCCCTGATATCGGAAATAGCGAAATGTTAGGTTCGATTATATCGACATACCTTTGTGTATAATTTCGGTAATGAGAAAAAATATGAGGAGACCACAGCGCCTACAAGGCTGTAAAATGTCTCTTTCGATTTGTGATTAATTCAAAATCTCATAGGCAATTCTAAATTTTATGAAATGTGCACATTTGTGATTCAAGGAACCTAATATACATAAGCATGCAAGCAGTATGAGCATGTTAGCAGCTTGATTGCCGCTGGATATCTTGCTGGGTGTCTTCTATTCTTTATTCAGTGGTACTTCTCGATCTCATGCAATGAAATTCATTTACTGAAAACATCGTTGTCTCTGAGTGTAATATATTTTCATATTTTGGCTAATTTAGTAGAAAATTCTGGAGCGTAACTCGAAAGAATAATGCACAGTTTAGTCACATTAATATGACACTGCCTATGTTCGACGTAAAGTGCAATAACCCCTCACAGACGGCAGATGGCAGCACTAATAGTAAAGGGTACATAAACCGTGTTGGGTGGAAGCGAAAAAAAGTGCAGTCTTTGTACCAATAGAGAAACGAGAGATTTATCGGACGTCAAAAAGGGCCTGGTCATTGGCTTTCGGGCCAAAGGCGGAAGCACTACTGAAACGGATAAGTTTGTAAAGTATTTGCGTGCTCACGTGATTAAAGTATACCGTACTTTGCAAAATAGTGATATCCAAAACAGGCGCCAAGACAACAGTGGCGCACCACAGACCATAGATGATAATGGAGATCGAGTTGTTTACGGGCGGACAGACATGCAGACAAACTGTAGAGCAATTGATCTCCCAGATGAACCAAGGGAATGCTGTGGCGTCGTGGCAACGTTTCCAAGCAAGCGGCGTACCTGAGCCGGATGCTGTAGTGAAAGGACGCACCTGAGCTAAAAATAAAAGGGCGACCGACAGATTGTGACTGCTCCAGAAAACATCCCACGCAAAAACGAAGTGTTGAGAAAGGTTAGTGGCGAGTCTGGGACGATTGTGCAAGACCCCTGGAATTGGCTAGCCATCGAGCCTGGGGACGCCGACAGCATGACGCCGGGTGGGGAGACGGGGGTGTATATAAGGTGGGTTCTTTCTGCGCTCGCGGAGATTCAGATAGACTCGTAGAGCGTGTTGTTAGCTGAGAGGCTGGGTGGGATCTCCAGTGCATTATAGCACGTGGTTTCCGGGGCGAAGACCGGTGTTTTGGCGCCAGGCTATGTAGGTATGTGTATATCGGGGACTTAACGTCCGATTGCATCGCATCATGCGTTGTATCTGCTTTCGAGCAGTGGCACTGGGCTGTAGGGCCTAGTCACGGGGTTTTCGCGGCTAAGGAGAAGAAAAGGTTGCCGGAGTTTAAATAGTAATTGTAAAATTCTTTAATTGTTATGTTCTTGTAAATAAATGTAAATATTGTTATCTTCAACGCAGTCATTCACTCCAGTACGTCACAATACCAATAGGATCTCCTGAGCAACTGTTCAGCGAACCTTGCTGTGAATGGGTGTCCGTTGCAGTCGCCTGGTTCATACACCCATGCTGACTGCTGTTCATCGGTGACGAAGGCTGTAATTTGCACGACAATACCGCAAGCTGAAGTCCACTGAGTGGCGATAGTTGGCCTTTTCAGATGAATCACGTTTTCTGCTCCATCGGACAGATGATCGTGTTATGACGTGAAACGTCTGAACGCAAACGCCCCGCAACAATAACCAGACGGATCCAGGCCGGACGATGGAGCGTGATGATGTGGGGAATGTTTTCGTGGCATTTCCTAGATGATCTCGTCAATCTCAGGTTCAATGGATCATCAGAAGTATGTAGCATTCCTTGGGGACCAAAAGTAGAAAAATGACTGAAAGCTTTCTTAGAATAGATGATATTCATTTTCATTATATTTCTTTAGTTTATTTTATACCAATTTTTACACTGTCACTCAACAGAAGCTTCTGCAGCTACAAGCCAGCAGGTTTCGTTTTGTTGTTGGTATCGACGTCTAATACCGTATCGAGAAAAGTGACGAGGCATCACTCGCCGCGCGCGGCTGGGCCTGCCCCGACGGCGGCGGAGGCGGCGGTGGCTTCAGCGCGGGTCCGGGCGCGCCTCACCGGGTGGGCAGGCGGAGAGTGGGGCTGGGGTGGGAAGGGGGCGGGGCGGGGTGGGGCGGAGGAGAGTCTGCGGGGGCGGGCCCCGGCGCGCCGAACCATTCAATTAGGCGAACCCTGGATTATTGTAATTACGAGGAGGGGGGTGCGTTTCCCACCAGGGCGTCCGGCCCACCCAGCGCCGACCACCGCCGCCCACACCACCCCCGACGCGACCCAGCCTCGCCCCCCCCGCCCCCCTCCGCCGCCCCGCCCCCGTCGCCCGTCGCTCCGTTCGCGGCCCCTGGGAAGCGATCCGGTGTCCTCCGTGGCCCCTTTCAGGAAAACTGCCCAATCCGGAATCTCGGAAATGCGGTTTCATTACCACACACGACGTTAGGATGGGCTGGTGGAAGTTTGCTTTGGGTCCCGGGTTCCGGTATGTGGTCATCGTTCCAGAAAATTTACAATTTTTTATTTAGTTTGGACTATGTCCCTTTTCTTCAAGAAGTGATAATAGTGAAGAGAATTTACCAAATAGTTTGACAAGATTTTTTGCAATTTATACCATACGCTTTATTAGACATGAATATTTATCACGATGTAGGGTTGTGAAGGGGAGTTAAAAGGTGCGTAAGAAAGACAAATACATTTCAGATGTAGTGCTGAAAAGGTTCGAATGGTGAAATTATATATTATTTGCAAAGTATTTTATAGTTGATCAATTTAGATTTAATAAATATAAAATTAATATATTCAAACACCAAGTTCCCATACTTTTTTGCAGAATAATAAATCTAAATTAATGATTTCAGTAATGAAATCAGAAAATAATTCAATACCCGCAGTTCTACTTAGAAAGTAATTAATGACGCAGATACTAAGAGATTTACTCAATAAGACTGCTCTCTATGTTCTTGTGAATATTTTTGTTCATTTCTCATCAAAACCTCCAGAACTGATCCTGGAAACCGCTCTTTCTTATGATATCATCTCGGTTTTTGAATACACAAAACACTTGCACATAAGTATACAGAAATTGTATTCCTAGCTCCATGATGAAAATGCACAATGAAAATATATTATGTTACAAGCGTCTATTAAGGAATAGAAATTCAGGAAAGTGAACTTCCTCGTACTTGTGAATAAATTGAAATGCTGATTAAGTACATTTAGGAATTTATTTTTAGTATTTAATACTTTAAAAATGTATTTGTAGTCTCAACATTGGTTCTCGGAGTGGGCATCTTGAACTTCCTTTAATACTATACGTGTATCGAATGTGTCTTACAATGTACTTTTTTATTGTCCTAGAAACTGGCAAACAGCGTTCGAGACGATGTTTGGCATCAATACCAACGACAAAGTATGGATCCCTCAATAATATAGAAACTAAAGGAACAATTGCTATTATATATATCGATTGATTTAAATAAGTGATTTAAAAAAGTTCAAAACGTACTATGTAAATAGTGAAAAAATGTAGAGCTCGTGCAGAATATTTTAAATCAATGTTATACGTACCCAGTGGTACCCCACGCGTTGCTGCCGCAGAAGAGATAATTATAGAAGTATTCCTCTCCCCTTTCTCTTTCCCCCTTTCTATTTCCCCCTTATCTTTCTTTTCTTACTCTCTCTCTTTACTCTCTTTCCCCTCTTTCTTACATCCCTTCTTCCTTTTTCCTCCTCTCTCTCTTTTTCGACCTCTCTCTCTTTTCCCTCATTTATCACATTTCATATATTTTATATATTAGGGTAATTTACAATTGAAACAATGGATTCAGTATTTCATGGCATCATCATCCTAAAGAACACAAAATTTGCCTTGTCGCTACCGCCATAACATTCTGTCCTCCGCTGTTTTATCTCTGCATAGTTTTTGAATTATAATTCGGTTTGAAGTTGTTCTAAAATTTTCATTTTAGGTCTCCCTCTTCCTCTTTTTTCAACTAGTTTACATGGTTTTAAGAATTGGTTATTTCTAAAAATGTAACCAAAGAATTTTGCTTTCCTGTTCTAAGTGGTTTTTAGTAGAGATCTCTTCTCCTTCACTTTTTCTAAAATTATATTATTTGAAATTTTTTCTGTCCAGGAAACCTTCAGTAGTTTTCGCCAGTACCACATCTCACAAGCTTCTAAACGACTCCTATCCATTTGTAATTGCGTGCATCCTTCACATCAGTATAATAAGGACACTCCATATAATTTTTCAGAACTTTCCTTCTAATATACAAATTTAGGTTGGTAAATGTGTAAAATTTGGTTGGTGGTTGTGTAAAATTTTGTGGTTTTGCCTATTTCAAGTCAATAATTACGTTTTTAGACAGCCACTAGTAAAAGCGGTCCTTTCAGTGCTTGAATGACGTCCTAAAAGTTCAATTTTTAGCAATCGTGCCACAAGTGAGGCGAAGCTCAAGATAAAGTGAATGTAACAAAAAACTTTCATCTGATCGTATCAACTACTACTGACCTTAATATAACATAGTGATTTGTATGTTTGAATTAAAATAAAATGATAGCCCAAAAAGGCTGTCTAAAACAATGTACGGCACGTGGTAAAAGTGATTTTATGTGATTTTAAAGTCTCATAGGATTGCGCCACTCGTCTGATTGTTTTCGGCCTGCCGCCAATCGCTAAACAATTTTTATACAGAAGTGGAACAGTGGCATAAAGAACCCTTCACATGAAAGAACGATTTTGCCCATCCCTACAACGTAGGTCATTCAATATTTAAACAAACATTTTTAGTAAAGGAAACTTTTAATGCAGACAATTGAGACTTTTGTAAGTGTTAGTTGGCTATCTTACACTGATTCAGCTGTTTGATTATAATTTACATAAAGAAAAGCTCTTAAGTCTTAGTTACGGTAGCGTGTCCGTTCGAAAAAAGTATTTCTGAAGAACAGCATTCCGTGATCCGATCTTTTACTTTCAGAAATTGCACAACCAGAAATATTATTTTAGGAGAACAAACGATAAGATAGTGGTTAAATCAACTGTGCGAGATTTCACACATAGAAAGAAAAGTTTAAATGTGGCCACGAGAGTTTCAATGGAGAGTACCGCTCTGGGCGTTTGGCAACAGAGTCGACCTCGGCATCAGAATATCGCATTTATTCACATATGTGAGAATCGCGACGGCTTGCAGTTAAAAAAATGCTGAAACATGTTGACTAAGTATTGATGCAACTCATTCCATCATTCAGAACTAACTGAACCACCGTAAGACTTGTGGAAGTAGGTTTCTAATAGAGCTTACCGTTCACAAGGCCGAGATACCTCGTATTTGCACCGGGTTCAAAAATTTTTCAAATTCGAAGTAGACGGATTTTCGGACGGGATTTTCATCTCTGATGAAACTGGGATACCTCATTTTGAACTGAGACCAAGCGTCAAAGCGTGCAGTGGAAACACCTCAAATCGCCTGACTGTAAGAAATTCTAAACGCAACCCTCCGCTGGTAAAGTCATGTTAACCATCTTTTGGAGTGGTTCTCAGATTTTCTGCAATTATTAGGAGCCTAATCAACAGCGAATACATTTTACACAAGATTGAAAACAAAGTCAAGCGCGCGTTCATCAGGAAATCTAGGTTGGAAGAGAAAAAACATGCTTTTTCAAGACAATGCTCGACCTCATACGCCGCAACTGACGCTGGAAACTATCGGAAAAGAGACTTGGGAGATCTTATTACGTTCTCCTTACATTCCGGACATTGGAACTGCAAACTTTCGTGTTTTGTGCGGCGTAAGAGGAAGTCAACGGCAACGAAGAGAAATCTGGCTTCGAGGTCGAGGTAATTCCTCTGTTAGGGGGTAAGAAGAATCCAAAGACAACTGCAGAGAAGTTGCTAAGAATTACGAGGAAAAGTAGACAAAATTAATAGTGATTTAATGAAACACTTTTGCTGTACTAGATTGTTTCATTATTGAACGACCTCTCATATTTTGACAAACTGCTAAAAGATAAATGAAACGCATATGGAACACATTTTATAGCTATTATTTTAAACGTTTTAACTTAAATGTGTATGGGGTATTTATGCATCAGCTAGTTCAATGTTCCTAAAAGTCTATAAAATACAAGATTAGAGGCAAGTTTACAAAAAAATCATATAACATTCTATGAATGTGTGAATGTGAGTTTGTACCTCAAGGCCTTACATAAAGATTGTTTATGTAGTAGTTGTACGAGCGAAGTAAGTCAAATTAATCAGTACTTCCTACTGATTTTGCGATGACTGAACTTGGCAATGTTTCATGTTAACTGCGGAGGCCAAAGGCAGGAGCCTCGTCGTTGATTTGAAAATATGAAGTTGGTCAAAATGACGAATTCTTTAACACATATCTAATTTAACCTAACACAGGCATTTTAAATCACCGCCTTCTACACGGAGCATTCCATATGCGTTTCGTTGATTTATTCCATTTGCCTTTTGTCACGTAAGTTCCAGCACCCTGGGGGAGGGGTAGGGGGGAGGCGCGGGGTTGAGGGAGGTGCAGGACGGGGATGCGGATGGGCGTGGGCGGTTAGAAGGGGAGGGCGGCGCTGACAGAGGGTAATCGCCGCGTGCGCGAGCTCTTAATTACACGCGCGGGCCGGATAAGCGCCGCGCCGGTGGGGCCCTCGCCTCGCCCCGCCCCGCCCCGCCCCGCCCCACCCTGCCTCGCCCCGTCCTGCCTTGCCCCGCCCCCCTCCGCCCCGCCTCGCCCCGCCCTACTCCGTCCCGCCGCTCCCCGCCCCGCCGCTCCCCGCCCCGCCTCTGGCCGCATGCGCCTCTCCTCGCCGCTTGCGCCCCGGGGCCAGCCTCAACGCACAGTCCTCGGAGCGCTCGCCGCGCATCCACATCACTTGGACCGTAACAGCCCCGCATACCACACAAAAGGGGACATTTTCGCCAGACTACACCATGCAGTGTATTTGTTTATTCACTAAGGGAGTTATTCACCTACGATATTTAGTCGTTGCTCGATCATCGGAACTAATGCCAGTGGCATCTTCAAGATTTTACTCGTATTTTTTACCTAATTTTAATGATTTAGATTGATTATTTACTAATTAACTAGAAGTTAACTTGATATGGTTTGCCTTTTCATATTTCTTTCCCATAATTTCCTTTCATAAGTCCCTCCATACGATAACAGGTAGCATTATAAGCTCTTTTCGTATTTCCTTCGTTATCACAATCCTCACGATTCTTGTGAGTTATGCTGTGTATATAGAGTTCAGTATCGAAGAAAATAATAAGCAAAAACGTATCAGTAAGAAATAAAGGAAGTTAGAGCTAATAGAGACATTTAAGTACGCGGGGTTTTTTATTTCACGATACAACTTCGAATATTTCGACGGATTTCCATGCATGAGATATTGTTTAAAAGGTATGTCCTGCGTGAATTATAGGTGAAGAACATATGAAATCAGTTATAAACCCCTTTTATTATGTTTTTTCTCTTATGCAACTTAAGTAACTGCATTGGCAACACTTGTGATTACATCCGTTTAATTTAAGAGTAACTGTCAATCAATGACATTTAGGAACTGCAAAATAACACTCTGGCACAAAGAATTTCTGGCCGAGATTTGCAGTCACTTGTGAAACTAATAGAAATTAAATCAGATCGAGTTTTTAGACGAGTACAAGTAGTTTAATTGTTAATATAAAGTTAATGTTTGCATGCAAACGTATATTATTGGGAAGATTATGTGCTCTTATTCTGGAGCGGATCAGTGAAGACTATTCACTAACCAAATAACAACACACTTAAATTCAGGAGAAATTAGTACGTTCGCAGTATAAATTATGAATCTTCTGTTTACTGATTAAATGAAAATCCTTGAAATTGCCGTCTCCAAAATCGTTTCATACTGAAGAAACGCGTAAAGGTTCACACTATTCGTCAGTTTGATAATCTTGATACAAAAAACGACAATAAATTAATTTTGGTGCTTTTTGTAGCAATTTGTGTGCAGCTTCACTGCGCCTGAGTGACTCATGCGCAAGAACCGAAGCGGGCTTAGGTGCAGTGAGCTTACAGAAGCTTTCGCATCGCAGTTGCTGCCACGGCTACTAACGCTGTCACTGGCGGCACCTGTGTAGCCATCGCTAAGCCACCGCCACCGCCTTATTGCCGCCCACGTCACCGCCCTCTCCACCGCTACCGCCATTGCTACCGCCACCGCCACCGCCTTATTCCCGCCCCCGACACCACCACCGCCACCGTCACCGTCCCCGCCACCGCCATCGCCACCGCCTTATTCCCGCCCACGTCACCGCCTTATTCCCGCCCACGTCACCGCCATCTCCACCGCTACCGCCATTGCTACCGCCACCGCCACCGCCAGCGCCTTATTCCCGCCCTCGACACCGCCACCACCACCACCACCGCCACCGCCACCGCCACCGCCGTCGCCACCGCCTTATTCCCGCCCTCGTCACCGCCATCTCCACCGCTACCGCCACCGCCACCGCCAGCGCCTTATTCCCGCCCTCGACACCGCCACCACCACCGCCACCGCCACCGCCATCGTCACCGCCTTATTCCCGCCCACGTCACCGCCATCTCCACCGCTACCGCCACCGCCTTATTCCCGCCCTCGACACCGCCACCACCACCGCCACCGTCACCTCACCGTCACATCTCGACTCCCGCCTCTGTCGCTTCCACAGCCATCGCCATTGCCACCAACGCCACCGTCCCCGCCGCCGCGCCGCGCCGCACCGCGCCGCGAGTATGCTAATTCGGCGCGGGAAGGCGGCGCAGCTGAGGCGGCCGCGTGGTCACTGCTCCCGCGCAGCCAATGGCGGCGCAGCGCCGCCCCGCGCCGCCCCGCGCCGCGACGCGTCGCGCTTGTTCCATTCACTACATCGCGCCGCCGCTTCCCGGCAATTACCGCGACCGCTCTCCTCGCGGGGCACCCGCCGCCGCCTCTCCCGCCCCGCTCCGCACCCGCTCCACTTGCTACAACATGTGCGTCTCCCCACCAACTGATATCGAGCAATAGCTTTTAACACCATGCATTTTGCTTTTGATTAACTGTATAATAAAATTATTTTAATTATTAATGTCATTCAATCTTTCTATCAAAGAAGATAGAAAGAAAAATTCTCAACATCTCCCTCAAAGACCACATAACATACGCAGAAATAAAGGACAAAACCAATAAAAGATGCACCAAAAGGAGCTGAAAAACTAAAATGGAAATAGGGCGGACATATTGTAAGACACAACGACCAAACATGGTCACAACAACAATATGGGAACCAAGAATTGGCTGGCGACAGCAACACAAACGTTTGTTGGATAGCTTCAGGGAGGCAGTCCGCAAGAAGTGAACGAGGCTGACCAAAGACAGGTCGACATGGAGGTCATACCTAACATGAATATATTCCTGTTCCTGCAAAAATAGACAAAGAGTAACAACGAAGTGAAAAATGTATAACCAAACAGGTGAAAAAAAATTCACAAACAGTGAAAAACAATAAGTGATTAACAAAAGAGTGAATATCAAACAAAATGCTTAACTATAGGTATCAATGTACAATAAGTTAAAGTAGCTATACAAATGAAAATTGTCAATAACCAGCGTAGTCAGAATAGTGAACTAAGTCAGTTAACCAATGAAGTTGAACATGTCGACAAGTGTATTACCAGACAGCAAACTAGCTATGTACAAGACCACAAGTAGCTGACAGCACACATCTTCCCTGAGAAATCAGGAGGCCTTAACCCTACATGAGATTGTATAGGCTAATCATCACTGTATAGTATTTGAGGAAACTCCTATACCGTGCGTGTTTGGAGATTTCCGTGCCTCACGGATAGACCACTTTCCGTGCACCAATCGAGACATATGAGGTCTCATTTAACGCGTCTCGGTCCCCTATCGGGGAACTGATAATTTGTTTTTCTATCCGGCCATACAATTTCAAATAATTGTCAAAAATGTGTTTTTTCATTTTTAGGATCTACGATCTTTGTGAGCATGACGGGAATTAAACCAACGCCACCTAAATAGATCTATACAGGTGGCGTTGATTAACCCATTATTCCGTTGTTATTTTCAGTCCGCGACACCATAATTTTCTTCCATGAGGATGCCAACACTGATTTTTGGCAAATGAGAAAAAAACTAAATGAATATCGTCCGGCAGTATGTGTTGTAAATTCTGAATTATTTTAGTTGTAGTGAAGTGAGAAGCAAGTGATTTGCAACTTGCCTTGGAACATTAAATTTGGAGAACGTGAAGTGAATACGAAGGAAACAAAAACTATAAATACCAAACAATTCATTTCTTAAGCATGCAAAAATCGATAATCAATTTCATGTGACTTACAACTTCTACACATAAACATACAAAATAGTAAGCTTTTAATATTCTATATCTCTATACTAATATATAAAGACAGAACTGCATTGACTTACAGCGCGATAATCTCTTAATCTTCTGAACCAACACCGATGAGACTATTGTACTAGCTTCCTTTAAAGGTCCGGAGCACTATAGGCTATGATTTACAATCACAAACCTTAACATATTCACAAAATAATTACTTTTCTGAACTTTTTTCGCCTAACATTACATCATAGATTCAAGAGTGCATCAATGTCTATAGTTAAGCTGCGCGCCACCAGAGGTACAAGATACTGAGGTCTACGAGGTTCATTAATGCACAGAATTGCATTTACCTGTATGATAGGCGAAGGCTGTTGATTTTACCGTCAATTGTTTCATGCGAAATGTTTATATTTAAGAATGATTCTGTTTTTCTTCACTCAATTTATAAAAGTAACTTGGATATTGATTTTAATTGTGTCTAGGCGTGAATGTATTAAGTGTACAAGAGAGAAGTATACTTATTCATATAAGAAATGTTTGAAAAACGACATTTTGCTGACGGATTATTAATATTGTAAAAATGTATATATAATTTTACTCATGTATTCTACATGAAATTGTTTTGATTTAGTTGTAGTACTTAAAGAATGATTTTTACGTATTTGCGAGTTGAACGCGTGACACGAAAGTTATTGTGAATGATTTATGAGTTAGGCTGAAACTCTGACGGATAAATTTTTTGTAGGGAAGTGTTTTATTACAGTGAAGAAAGCATACATTTTTCTGGTGAAGGAATGATTATTTAAATTGATGAAAGTAAGTTTGGAAAGAAGTATAATTGAAGTAAAAGAGTAGTGAGAATTGGAAGGAACTGAATGTGTGTTAATCCTGTTTTTCAAGGTTGTTGAAAATAGAACAAAAGAGTTGTTTTTTAGGTAACAGAAAAACTGTGTTCAAGACTGGATCTACTATGTGATCTGGCATTTTTGGTGATATTATGATTATCTAAGTGGTTAATGGCACATTTCGTCAGCCGCTATTTATCAAGGACACTAAAAGTCGAATTCAATTAAAAGCACTTTATATTTCAATTGCCAATCGACGTGGGAACAAATATCAATTTCAAACTTTTCTATATAAATACGAGAGAAGAAAAGATATGAAAAAAATAGTATTACTATGTGGCAACTGATTGAAAGTATGGGAATAATACATAAAATTCCACAAAAATAATATGTGAGTGTATGCATTTTATTTTTTTGTTTAGATTTGATTACTATTTTTAATTTTATAGTGAGTTACGTTTGGGGGCGGAAACCCCGGGGCGGGGTACTTCAGCTAGTGCTTATATATATTCGCATTCAGAGCAAAAATCAGACGAGTTTGTGGAGTTTTAAAATCTTAAAATAGGGGACAAAAATATGGAAGTGTTAGCCAACTCAGGGGCCTCAAATGTGGTTGTAGAAGATTTTGCGTCAGAATTTTCCGAACAAATGGAGAATGATATTATATTAACACTAGAGAATAATGCAGGACAACAGGTGATCATTTATGTTCACATTAGAACATAATAACATATTAGTTCGTATTAGAACATAATTCATATTAGAACACAAAACGTAAAAAATATAGCTGTGTTGTCACATCATACATATACCTGTAAGTATCGTTTTACAGCGATTATAATTTGGAAATTGCAATATGACCAGTTCATTTCCCATTGGGCGTCAATATACAAGGCCATTGAGTGTTGGCCATTTTTGAAGGGAGTATAACATCAACATGTACTACGATTCATTGGTAAGTCCAATGTCAGATACTCTAAGAACATATTTGAACAAAGCTACGCATGAAAAAAATGAAGTACGAAAGAAATTTTAAACACATGAATATACTTTTAAAACAGTTTAAAGTCGGCGACGCCACATTCAACTAGAAACAATATAATTTATTATTATTATTTTCAAGTCTTTCGCCTAGCGAGGTGTCACACTGCAGATTGCGGGACCTATGGAGAACCAAGGTGCCAGCTTCGCTTTCAAACTCGGGCGGTCAGGATTCGACGTCAAGTGATATCAATAAAAACTTCCTCACGATGCGTGTAGTACTCAGGAGAATATCCTTTTGCATTGTCTGAATGTGCCAGTTCTTAAGGTCAAGCCTTGCAGACGATGAATTTAGTTCTTCAGAGATCAGTCCAGTTGCACAGATGACTACTGGGACTACATCATCAGACATTAATCTCCACATGTCGCTCAGTTCAATAGCCAAGGCCTGACATTTTCGCTTCTCGACAACGGACGCAGCTATATTTCGGTCTAAAGGGATAGCTATATCGGTTATAGTCTCTTTCCGTGAAAACTTGTCGACCCAAATCGTGTCAGGTCTGTTGGCTTCGACCTTTCGATCAGTGGTGACTGCAACATTTCACAAGAGCTTCCACCGTTCCGTCTCTAGAACTGAATCCGGATTGAATTTGTAGTATGAGATCTCTTTCTGTACCATCTCTGACTTTGCAAGCAGGGCCTGATGGAATACCGCAGCAACGTCGTCATACCAATTCAGGTATTCTGTTTCTGCCAAAGCAGAGGGGTTTGGCCGGGTTGATTGCAAAGGCGGCAACGGTCCTCTTTATCCCCAATCACATACCTTTGGTAATTGCGAGTGGAAGTTACTTCGTCCTGACTACAAATGACGAAGATTTCTGTCTCAGCAAAGAGGCCAGATTTTGTTAGCCAGGAAACTGACGATCCCTTATTTACAGCGTTCCCTTTGAGCTTAGAAGGAAACCTGCCGTGCAAACGCTTCTGGGTCCACTCACTCAGCCTATCTTCTTTGATGATACATGATCTCTCAGAGTCCGCTACTTCAGGTTCAATGGGGAAAAATTCTTCTCCATGGTACATACTGCTTTATGCACAACAGCCTTTCCTGAAGGAAGTATTTGCGACGATAGTTGATTTGCTTCGCCCACAATAACTCAAAATCTAGAAGGCCTTTACCTGCTTCGTTCCGAGGTAAGTATAGTCTAGTCATTGTACTGCTGGTATGGTGCATGTGGTACTGGGTAAGAGTGGTCCTAACTCTTCGATTAAGGTCTTACAATGCAGTTGTTGTCCAGTGAAGAACACTAAAATAATAGAAAGTCGCAAGTGTTGATGGCTAAAATGAGGTTCTTTCCATTTAATAGAGTTTTACAGATTTTAGAGACTCTTTTGAAGACTTTATTTTAAAATCACGCCTCGTATTTGTTTATTATTATTATTATTATTATTATTATTATTATTATTATTATTATATGCGTTCGGCTATTTACGACCAAGCTTCACAGGTTCAGTATCTTCAGAGGTTCAGTCATATTTTATCCCGGAGTAATTAACGTGTGTCATTATGGGGATCTGCTTTTTCGGCTATATCCCTTGGTAAGACATGGCTGTTAGCTTTGAATTATGAATTATGAGGTGATAGTATAATGATGACGGGTTGAAGTGAAATCACAAATACGACCATACCTATGCGGAGCTCATACCTGCAGCCTCCTCGACGCAGGCGACGACTGCCGCAAGTTGGTTGGTTATAAAAACTACTACAGATTGCAACCAGCTTCCTAAGGAACAGATTCAGGGACTGTCGGTGCCTCTACAATACTTTGCGCAAAATGTGAAACAGTTTTGATTTTCACAGACAAAATGCAAATATTTAGTTATGTTAATCCGCAATTTCTGTTCTCTGTTGTTACGACTATATTCGCACACTCAGAGCGTCACTTCTAACGACACAGCAGACGTGATGCGACCAGGAAGAAAGAATATTCTATATTCAAATGTGACACTTCAGAACAGACAACGTTTGCTCCTCCAGGGCCCAATATTTCACACACTCCACCGCACCTTTCTTACTGCTGCATGCACTAGCTATATAATATCGCCTTAAAATTTTGCATTAGGAAAGTAAAATTCGGTATTGCATACACTTGTTCATGACCTTTCATGTTCAAAATCTTATAAAATGTCTATAGGATGAAAATATATCAAGAGTTTTTAAAAAATCTAATTGAAAGTTGCAAAAAGAAATGAAAATTTTAAAACAAAAACAAAGACACTTTCACTTACGAAACATTGACCGTAACAATAAATCAAAATGCGTAATAACTAGAAATGAAAACTAATTGATTTCTGAACGATATTATAAGTTCCGCTGTAATTAAACTACAATTTTACACTAATTTATCTTTGAAGTAAGCTCGAAGACCGGCATATTCGTCGTCTTCCAACCAGTAATAGGAAGCAGTTTATTTTGTCAGCAATTCTATAAAATCATATCTGTAGTTCGTTTGCAGAAGCAAATACGTTGTTCATTATTCGGGAACAAGCATTTTTAGTTTTTCACTGTTACCAACCACTCTTATTATTATCTTCACGGCTTTATAGAGTAAACGAATGAGGTAGGAATTCAGGAGCTCAAGAAAATGTGCCCAGATTAAGCTTCTCCCTCACACGTCTCAGACAGTTGTCAGTATTATTACGTTGAATAACATAAAACAAATGAGATAAAAAATGTAATCAAGCCCAGACCTGCGTTCACTGACGACTCAATTTCCCCCGAAGGAGTTCGGCGAGCGGTGCCTGCGCGAGGAGCCAAGGCTTTTGTGGGGGGGCGGGGGGCGGCGGCCCACGCCGCGGTGGGTTGGGCCTGGCGGGGCCGTGCCGTGCCGTGCCGGTGACAAAGGCGCCGAAGTCATAATCAATATCAATCGCTGCCTCTATAATTACGGCGCGGCCGAGACGCGCGCCGTACACGCCCCCCCGCCTCCCGTAATAAATTGACACATTCCCTTCCGCCGCGCCGCGCCGCGCCGCCCGCCCGGGCCCGGCCCCGCTGGCAACGGCCGCGCGCTGCACGCGTGTGGTGAACTTAGGCCCCGACGCACTGCCCACTCTTAAGGAGAGTGTTCTTCAGAAGGACGATTTTTACCCACGTACAGCCCTTGCTTTCAAATGGACGGCCTCTCATTCGTTTCAGGCAGTGGTGTCAAGGTCTCCTACTGGTGGCAGTGGCACGCCTCGCGGCACCATATCATGCCGCGAGCATCTCTGCGCCACTAGTGTCGGGAAAGGAAACTATTAGTAACTCCGCTGTTTTACAATAGTGATGGCGTTGTCTCTTACGGCGGGGTTATGAACTGCGTGGAGAGGCGATTTTGTCGTGGCACTCGTGCCACGGACTCCAGCTCGTGGCATCGACCTTGACAACATTCGTTTAAGGTATGTCGTTTACTTCCTTCAAAACCTGGTAGACCCCTTAGCGACGTTTTGACGCATTTCATACAGAATTCCAACAGAAAACCGTTTCATACAGATCGTGTATGCGCGACTTTTGGCTTTTATAATACTTCTAGTTTACGATCTTGAAGTTTCTGTACAGAAACTTAAGAGAATCTGTGCAAAAAAGTACCGGCCTTATGAGTACATTGGGCCTCCTCTTTACCGATTTTTATTTTGTTCTCTCGTGACGCTCGCTTCTGTTATGAAAAACGAAAATGATGTCGTAGAATATTTTGAGTCCTGTACCTAACACATTATTCATACTAAAGGACACCTTTGACAGTGGACGATATTACGAACAAACTCGAAAGCACATGTCCAAAATTGAACAAAAAATATTGTGTCTGTTCACCAATGATATATACGTATACTAGCGTACCCATGCGAGAACTCTCGCATGTTAAATCCCACCCTTTCCCTATCCATATGTCTATCCGTTCCATAAAGGAGAGGAACTACTAATGTACTTACAGAATATCAAACAAAATAACAATGCAATTGATGTTTGAAACAAATTTTCAATTTAAGTTTATTCAACATTATGGAGAGATGTACTTGGAACAATTCAACTTCTTTAAAAACATTTGAAGAAATTTTTCAATCTTCCTTGAGAGTTAGCTTTTCGCTTTCCTTGATAGTCAAATAATAGAAACGGTTTTTACTCTTGAGAAAGCCAAGTAAAGTAGTGCGAAAATACCGGATCAGGCAAGAACAGACCTACTCATTGCAATATTATTTAACTTTCCTTGATTTGTTATGAAGAACCGAGTGGGTTTTGGAGAGTCAGGGTGCCAGCTTGCTGGGATGAGAAAATTGAAAAATTGTTTGTTTACTAAAAAGTATTTAATTATTTTCTGCGTCCTTACGTACCTCAAGAAAAACAATTCCGAGCCAAAAAATAATCAAACTAATGTTTTCACCCTTGAGTACTAAATACCATTTGTTATCATTAGAAACAATTTAGTAGGCATTAGTAAGCCCACTTCGGTACATGGGAATGTTGCTCAAACTATGTTTGCATTTTTAATATCTTAACGAACCGACACCTTGAGTTTAATATCAAACGGAATGATATCAAACAATATGAGTTTGCAGTTGGGCGTTGGTGTACATACTTCCAGATACCGCGAACATTTAAATCGTGCGTTTGGACTGCGATCGTTGGCAGTTGTCGGGTGACTTGCATTATTCTTTGTATAATTTTAAATTTAGTTGTTTTTTAATTGATTAACGTAGTATTGTAGGCTAGCGCGTTTTGATTTTTGTTTTCCATTTATTTCAAGCTATTTTACTTTAGCTACTTTAAAAGGTTTTTTCTTTGTGTTGTGCCATAGCACAAGTATTCCCCTACTACCACTGCGTACCCGAGTGAGAACTCGCGCATGTTAGACCCCACACTCATCTCTATCCTTCTATTTTCATTCTAAGAGGGAAAGTAGTTAACGAAACGTGTTTATTTGTTTAAAATTTATAAAGGTAACTTGCAATGTACTAACACAATTACAAATAAAAATAAAAAACAATGCAATTAATGTGTAAAAGAAATTTTCAATAAAAACTTATTCAATATCATGGAGAATGATATTGGGATGATAATGGAAGAAAGGTTTTGCAAACATTTATACTTGTGTTACCAGTCTCCAGTCGGTATTCATAAATGCACCCTTACCTATTTCCTGAACCGTTCTTTGGTCGACGACGTTTATCAGAATGATGTGTACGTAATCCATTTAAGTAGTGATTTTTCAGATCAAAATTTACTAATGTCCAAGAATTTTCTTTCCTCTTGGATTCCGTAATCTTACTTAAAAATTTGCGAGTACAGGAGCAGTCGAGATTTTAGAATGTAAATTTGAATCGCAATTTACGCAAAAACTACTAGTTTTTCCAAAAAATGGTACATGACCTTATTTGAAGTGCTAATTTTGTACAACCGACTTTGTCCGAGGCAAAAATCTCTATCTTCAATTTTGCAGTTTTTAAACAGTATTTTGCAATTTTCGAAAAATTGGGCCTATCAACGAAAATGATACCTACGTCATTCCCTTAAAATTTCTTCGCACTACTCAACAATAAAATATAATAAAAAAATTTCAAGCCATTTTCTTTTAACTTTAAAAATCTCAAAATGAGCTTCATGTAAAGTACCCTCAAATACTAAAATATCGGTTTCAAACTCAAGAAGCCTTGAGACGAGTAAAAACGATCGGGGAATATCAATTTTGAACAAAATCTGCCGAACGGTTTAGGCGCTAGACTTGACCACAGACGGACGTTTTGCCGTCAATCCATTTTGCATTATCAAGAAGCAACAAATCACGAATTTTGACCTCACCACGGGATAGAGGATTTTTTTTATAAATTTAGCAACAGGTTTTATCCACTTTTTCGTTACCAGACCCCTGCTATAAGAGTTTTCTGGCGAAAATTCCCCGTTTTCCGGCGCACGATTACATAACTTTCTCTTCTTACGAAGTATTCGTAGGGTCAGAAAGCAAAAATCTTCTAACACGTGGTGTAGCCAGAAACCCTCTTTTGTGGGTCCTTGATACCGAAAAACCAATTGAAAGGAAAACGTCCGTCTGTCTGTCCATCTATGAACACTGCTAGCGCCTAAACAATATGTACGATTTCTTCCAAAATGGATATTCCCCGGTCGATCATATTCTAGTCGAAGCTTTGAGATTTTGAAAAAGATTCTTTAAAATTTGGGGTACTTTATACGAAGTACCCGGGGATTTTCAAAATTTTCT
The DNA here is from genome assembly GCA_031308135.1 of Acheta domesticus. Classification (NCBI taxonomy): domain Eukaryota; kingdom Metazoa; phylum Arthropoda; class Insecta; order Orthoptera; family Gryllidae; genus Acheta; species Acheta domesticus. The sequence goes on from JAHLJT010003656.1 coordinate 52,974,336, forward strand.
CAAAAACGGATCCAAATTTTGTCATTAAATTTCTTGTATGAATAGAGTAAAATACATTTATTAACATGGCATAGGTCCGATTTTCACGGATAACACTGAATTTTCGAAAATTGTTAAAGTTTGAATTTTTTCGGCGTCTTTCTCCTTCTACAAAATTGCAGATAGAGATTTGTAAAAATTATTATATTTGTGAGTGTAAGTGCTTCAAATAACTTCAAATAAAGTATTTTGAAAACTCAAACATTTTCTGTGAAAATGAGTTTTAAATTTCGCATTTTAGTAGTGCTAAAACGCCTTTTTCTCTTAAATGGCACATAATTTTTAAAAGAAAATTGCCATTTACGGCTAGGTTTTTGTGTTCTTTAGTATTCTAAAATTAACATTTTTGTTCTACCAATAGGAAACCGAAAAATTAAGAAAATGACAAAAAAATGTACTTTTGGCGGTGATAGATGGTAGCTGGGAAGAAAGAGTATGTGGCAATTCCGAATAGCTAGCGAAAACCCAAGGAAATAGAAAACTAATACGAGAAAGTCTGTGCCATTCTGTAGCTCCACTAGTTTGATACAGCATTCCGGGTACTTGTTATACTTAAAAGATTTCAATGATTTTACCTACACATTCTTTTTAAAAATTGGTGCGAGATTGGATGGCTCTGTTAATCAGATTATATACGAGGGTTGGGGCAGAAGTCATGGCAACTACTTTTTTGTGAGAATAAGAGTAGGGGTGGAAAATTTCAAATATACACATGAAAGGACAAGGTATAAACTAAGTGCTACGACATTTATCAACACACAAAAATTGAATTTATCGTATTTTAAATGACCGTACTCGTTTCATGTTCAAAGGCATTTTAGAGAACACGACTTCACAAATTCGAAAAGCATTACATACCCTTTCTAAAGGCCTGATTAGGTACATGCTCGATAACCGCACATCACATTGATCCGCACACTCACAGGCCGTCATGTGCGTTGCTGATCACTGGTTGCTGCACACTTTTGCACAAACTCTCCTGCGCATCTCGCGGCTGTCCGGTATGAAAGGGCGTTACTCTGTGAGCCTCCACGAATTCCCTGTCACATTCTCGAGTATTCCATTCATGATGAACGACTCTCTTAGAGTAAGACCGCTCCTGGAAAAATGTTAAATTCACCTCTCACGGCGGTAGACGGACACCTGATTTCAAGTTGCTCTATGTGCTAATAGAGACACTTGCAGAGCTATCTGTTGATGTAAACACACCCTACTGCAGCATATCTTTCAAGTTACAAATACAATTTTGCGAACCGATAACATTTCTTTTAGAAAAATATTAGTTTTAATTACTTCTGCCCCAATCCTGGTATTATTGCTGATTTTTTTTGATGGGGTGATTAGAAAGATTCTTTAAAATTTTCCACTATCTATAGGCTATTGATACAAATTAGTGATGACTTTGCCATTATTGATAATGAAAGTAAAATCTAAACAATAAATCTAGTTGTTTTCCACTTCATGAATAAAGATTAGGTTAGAATGACAGTTATTAATAGTCTGGAGAATGTTTGTTAATTTCTGAATTGGTATAATACAAACATACACTTTTTAATAATAATAATAATAATAATAATAATAATAATAATAATAATAATAAATTGATCATATTGTCTCAGCTTGTCCAATCCAAAGACCGAATACCTTAAAAGACATGACAGGGTGTGTAGCTACCTCCACTGGCAGATGTGTACCGCACTCGAAGTTCCAAACACATGCTCCAAGTGATACGAACACTCACCGAAACCGGTGACGTCTGTGGGATTGTGTACGATATTGTACGACCAACAAATTCAAACTGATCGCACGATAGCGGCAAACAAACCGGATATAGTTATCCGGGATTTGGCGAAAAAATCGTGTTTACTAATCGATGTTGCTGTACCTTGCGATCAAAACGTCGTTACCAAGGAGGCAGAGAAACGTCTTAAATACAAGAGTTTGGAAATCGAGATCAGCCGAATGTGGGGCGGAAAAGCACAGGTCGTCCCGATAGTTATCGGAGCTCTGGGATTTGTTCCGGAAAATTTGAGTAAGAACTTGTCTAAACTCCCAGGTAATTCAAAAGACTGGGAAGTGCAAGAAATTGCTTTATTTGGAACAGCCCACATTTTGCGTAAAGTATTGTAGAGGCACTGATATTCACCGAATCTGCTCCTTAGCTGGTTGCAACCTGGAGTAGATTTTAAATTCAGCCGACTCATAAGATCTTTAGTCGTGATGTAATGGAATAATAATAATAATAATAATAATAATATAATAATAATAATAATAACAACAACAACTCCACCTAGGGAGTACACGACCTTGCAGTTGGTGGTGGAGCTTGAGCACCCCCATGAGCCTTAAAGCTAAGTCAGTGGTAGCCTAGCTACCGGTAGGACCTCCCATGCTGAATAGGTTGAAGGTGAGGGGTCAGAGGAAGAAGTACTCCATTTTGAGGAGAGTGGGAAGTAAGTAGAGAGGGAAGGGTCATGAACCTTTGGATTTCCTGTTGTCGGCCCATAGAGGGTATTGGAGAGAAACTGGGTTGGCATACCAGGCCACTGATTAGTGTGGAGGCCCGAACCTTGCATTAGCAAGCGAAGGAGGCTGCCTTCAGCAGTCAGTGAAAATCCCGTAGGGTTAATAATGCCGACTGGCGATCGGAGGGACCCCTTGCTGGGCCCTGCGGGGGGATGCCCCGAGGCCACTATGGGTCGCAGTAACGGATGGCAGGAAACAACCCGAGGGTTAAGTGTGATCTGTGAACTCGAACTTGCGTCCTGCGAATCTTCAATTCAAACCAATGTGCAAAATGGATAGAACAAGAAATGTAATGAATCTTAACGTGCCTTGTTCTACCAATGTCCCATACCTGCTCAGAAACCGAGCTAATGTCACCTTGTCGACGTCTGGCCATCCCACAGATGTTAGCCCAGGGATCCAGAACCGGCAGTAGCTCGAAGCCATCGTCAGAGATAGACTCGGGATGAATTAAAAGAGGTGATGTGGTGCTTTTAATATGCAAAAGCGAAAAATGGGGGCTCAGAAATAGAAGTTTTCAAGGTATGGAGAGAGCGGAACCCTGATATGAGACCTACCTTAGACTGAAAGAAGCTTGCCAGTCAACGACGATACATACTCAGCAGTGGAAAATTCACAGCAGAACAACTTGCTGACATTGAGAGAAATGCGGAGAATGTACTTCGCTCGAACTATCCACATGACGAACATGTAGAACTTAAAAATGATGATCCCGCGGAAGGTTCATCTCTTTTAAGTGAAACACACGTCAGTGGTAAAAATTCATCTGGCAATGAATTACACGATAAGGACATGATGCGAAATCTCCTTCGGTGCGAGATAGAAAGAGTTAGTCAACTTCCGTTTGAATCTCGCGAACCGTTGAGGAGATTATACGAAAATGCCAAAGCTAAAAGAGTGATAGAAACAGTGAATTCTGTCTTAAATGAGGTGGTAGAGATCCCAGGCAAAGATCTAGATATTACTGAAATCAATCACATTATATATGCAACTGGATATCTAATATCTCAGATAATTTTGGGGCCAGCCAAGAACACCGACGGCCGACAGCAAAACAGAGTAAACAGCTCTGTACCGCCATGGGAAATATCACTCCTAGCTGAGGCATCTTCTAAATCAACGCACACATCTAAAGTTCAACGAAAAATATTCAATGTTGAACAAAAATATCATATTGAAAATGTCACCAGCAGGCTAATGGTAGTTGAGCAGCTAAAAGAAAAAATTCAAGCATGGGCTCAACGAATTAGACGTTACAAACGCAGAATAGATTTCCGTGTACAGAATCGGTTGTTTGAAACAGACGCGAAGAAATTCTATCGCAATCTGACTCAGAAACCGAATGGCAATTCTGTCACTCCTTCAAAAGATGATGTCAAGGCATTTTGGGCAGCAATCAGGGAAGAAAGCAGATCCTACAACAATGATGCATCTTGGCTTCAATCTGAAGTTGATGCTGCAAATGAACTTGTGGAAACAGTGGGAGATGTTCACGAATTCTCGGAAGAGGACCTCTTCCAAGCAATTAAGAACATGGACAACTGGAAATCCCCCGGGATTGATAAGATCCAGATTTATTGGATTAAGAAACTAACAGCATTACATCCGAATCTAGCAAAGGCTATTAATAAAATTTTAGAAAATCCAAAGGAACTCGCGGAATGGCTCACACGCGGCATCACGTATCTGCTACACAAAGAGGGAGACAGCTCTTTGGCGAAGAACTACAGGCCAATCACTTGTCTGCCAGTACTGTACAAAGTTGTAACTTCAGCCATAGCTGACAAAATGTATAGACATGTAGGGAAGAATCATCTAATGTTAGTTGTACAAAAAGGATGTCGTAAAGGTTCTTATGGCTGTAAGGAAATCGTGCTACTGAATAAAGTCATCTTGAGTGATGTAAAGAAACGAAAAATGAATTTGAGCATGGCTTGGATTGTCTACCAAAAAGCCTTTGATAGTGTACCACACGATTGGATTCTGAAGGCCTTGAAGATCTATCGATTTCATCCTAGACTTATTGAATTTTGCAAAGCTAGCATGAAGTCGTGGAGTACCAGGTTAATAATACAGAGCAGAAAGGAAGCAGTAGAAACAAGAAGTATTCAGATCAACAGGGGTATTTTTCAAGAGATTCACTATCCCCTCTGCTGTTTTTCATTAGTTTGATACCTCTATCTAGACATCTGACTTTGGTTACAAGCTCCATGGTGATGAAAGGCCATGTGTTTGTTTTACACGTATGATCTGAAAGTGTTTACTAAGAATGAAGCTATTATCTTCCAAATGCTGTCTGTCGTGAATGACATTAGCAATGACATCTGCATGAAGTTTGGTCTTGACAAATGTGCAAAGGTCAATTTAAAAAGAGGCAAACTGACAACGTCAGAGAGCATTGAAGTTGATATGCACACTGTGATTCAAGATCTTCAGCCAAGTAAAACATACAAATATCTGGGCATTGAAGAATGTGAGACAATCTCGAACGACACAATGAAAGAGAGAATTTGCAAGGACTATTACAGAAGAGTGAGACTTGTCCTGCAGTCTGCTCTGAACTCCAGGAATAAAATATCTGCAATTGGTAGACTTGCGGTGCCTGTAGTAGAGTACAGTTCCGGACTGGTGGACTGGACTGAGCAAGAAATCCGCATCATGGATAGAAAAACCAGAAAACTGCTAACAATGCATCATGTCGCCCACCCTCGAGCTGATTAGATAGACCTTATGTGTCACGTAAGGAAGGAGAAGAGGCCTCAGATAAATTGAAGCCTCCTGGCATAATGCAATAGTTGGAATGGGAAAGTATGTAGTCAGTCATCAAGATGACCCTCTAATGAGGCAGGTCATGAAATATGACCGAAGAATAGGAAACAGAAGCATTGTTAGTGTAGCAAAAAGCTTTGCAAAGAAAACTAAGCAAGACACGTCAAATAACACAGGCACTGAACTTCAGGTACTACTAAACATGAAATGTGAGACACAAAAAATGTTAAAGAACTCGTGGAGGGACAAACCCCTCCAAGGACAATATCTAAAAAGAATGGACAAGGTGCAGATCAATAAAGATCAATCATTTATGTGGCTTAAAAGGGGAAGAATGAAGCCAGAATCCGAAGCACTTGCAATAGCTGCCCAAGATCAGGCCTTGAGAACACATTATAATAAAGCGGTTCTCAAAATTTCCCAAGATGATAAATGCCGCATTTGTCAAGGACACGTAGAAACCATTGATCATATTGACTCAGCTTGTCCAATCCTAGCAAAGACCTCCACTGGCAGATCTGTACCGCCCTCGAAGTTCCAAACACATGCCTCAAGTGGTACGAACACTCACCAAAACCGGTGACGTCTGTTGGATTGTGTACAATATTGTACGACCAACAAATTCAAACGGATCGCACGATAGCACCAAACAAATCGGATATTGTTATCCGGGTTTTTGAGAAAAATTCGTATCTACTTGTGGATGTTGCTGTGCTTTGCGATCAAAATGTCGTAACCAAGGAGGCAGAGAAACTTCTTAAATACAAGAGTTTGGAAATTGAGATCAGCCGAATGTGGGGCGTAAAAGCACATGTCGTCCCTATAGTTATCGGAGCTCTGAGATTTGTTCCGCAAAATTTGTGTAAGAACTTGGCTAAACTTTTAGGTCATTCAAAGGACTGGGAAGTGCAAGAAATTGCTTTATTTGGCACAGCTCACATTTTGCGCAAAGTATTGTGGAGGCACCGACAGTCCCTAGATCTGGTCCTTAGGTAGCTGGTTGCAAACTGGAGTAGATTTTATAGTCAGCCGACTCATTACATCTGTAGTCGTGATATGGAGCAATAATAATAATAATAATAATAATTATAATAATAATAATAGACTGAACACGAAATTCGTATCATGGATCGAAAAAATAGCAAACAAACCGGATATTGTTATCCGGGATTTTGAGAAAAAATCGTGTCTACTTGTGGATATTGCTATGCCTTGCGATCAAAATGTCGTAACCAAGGAGGCAGAGAAACTTCTTAAATACAAGAGTTTGGTAATTGAGATCAGCCGAATGTGGGGCGTAAAAGCACATGTCGTCTCCTATATTTATCGGAGCTCTGAGATTTGTTCCGCAAAATTTGTGTAAGAATTTGACTAAACTCCCAGGTAATTCAAAAGACTGGGAAGTACAAGAAATCGCATTGTTTGGAACAGCCCACATTTTGCGCAAAGTATTGTAGAAGCACCGACAATCCCTAGATCTTCTCCTTAGGTAGCTGGTTCCAACCTGGAGTAGATGTTGTATTCAGCCGACTCATAACATCTTTAGTCGTGATTTAGTGAAATAATAATAATAATAATAATAATAATAATAATAATAATAATAATAATAATGTTATTTTTTCCAACAGCAAGTGAGTTTTAAAAAATTGCTTTTTGTTCCTACAATAATCGAAATAATTTTGAAAGAGAACTAGAACTCCAGGAATTTTATTGCTTAAACTTTGAGAATGTTGAGCATGCTGACGATGTAACCGATGTAACATGAAAGGAGGTGCATGTGTTTTCTTTGACAGCACAAAAGAATGCTTAGAAAAACATGCGTTAGCTCGTGTTTCTGGTTTTGGAATAGACAACATTCCTAGTAGGACATGGTTCATTCAGCGGAAAAAGGAAACTTGCTGCTAAAGAATGATGATTAAAACAGAAGTGAGAATACGTCAATAGTTAAATTTTATTTGTACTGAACGATATTTTGTTTATTTATTGCAAAACAATATGTATCCCGTTGTAATATTTCTCGTAAATGTTTTTTTACTTTCACGTATACACACGTATATACGTAGTATAGGGAAAGTTATGTACTGATGCGCGGAAAAACGACGGATTTTCTGCAGAAAAAAATCATTGCCGGGCCTTAATATCGAAATTAGTGGTGCTGCAGAATGGCATAGACTTTCCTGTATTAGTTTTCTACTTCCTTGGGTCTGGGCTAGCTATTCGGAATTGCCATATACTCGGCTCATCTGACATCTATCGCCGCCCAAAGTACATTTTTTAACATTTTTTAAGTTTTCAGTTTCTGAAACGTAGAACGGAAATATTAATTTTGGCATATTAAAGAACACTTAAACCTTGTACTAAATAGCAATTTTCTTTGAAATATTTGGAGCCGTTTTTTAAAAAACCGAGGTTTAAGCACTACTTAAAATGCAAATTTTGAAGTTCTTTTCACAGAAAAATTTTGAGTTTTGGAAAAACGTCATTTGAAGCACCCACACTCACAAATACAATAGTGTTTACAAATTTCTGGAAATGTGCATATTAAAGGTGTGAGATTTATCAAATAATTACATTTATGTAATTTCTTCAAAAACAAAAAAATACTCAAAACTGAACTTTACGTCATATAAAAGAGTGCAATTTATACTACACGTCCCCAAGTTTGAAGAAAAAATTTGGAGCCATTTATGAGAAAATGCGGAGCGTTTCTGAAAATCCGGAAAGTTTGAGCTAGTTTTCATAGAAAAGAGTTGAATTGTCGAGAAACTTTACTTGACATTATTTAAAGTACGTGTACTTGTAAATATAATAAGGTGAACAAATCGCCTCTAATGTAAATAGTAAAGACGTGAGACACATGTCAAAAATTTACATTTTTGTAATTTTTGAAAAAGCAAAAGAATAAAGCAATATTAGATTTATGTCATCTAAAAGAATACATTTAGCACTACAGCTACCAAAAGTTTAAAGAAACCATTGGTGTACTTTTTGAGAAAATCTCTTTTTGTAATTTTTTTAAAATTTCACATATTGTAAGCAATATTGCGCGAAAAGTACTAAAATTTTCAAAAAAATGTACATGACCTTAAAGAAAAAACTCACTTTGGAGAACAGAAGGAAAAATCTCTATCTGCCTATTTTGTAGTTGGAGAAAGACGTCCAATAAAATTCAGACTTTTGCAATTCAGAGTTATCCGTGAAAATCGGACCTATGCCACTTTAATAAGTGTATTTTACTCTATTCATTCAAGAAATTTAAAGAAAAAAATTGGAGCCGTTTTCGAGAAAATTTAGAAAATGTTCGGGGGACTTCATGCAAAGTAGCTCCAAATTTTACAGCATCTTTTTCAAAATCTCAAAGCTTCGGCTAGAACCAGATCGAGCGGGGAATATCCATTTTGGAAGAAATCGTACGTATGGTTTATGCGCTAACAGTGTTCACGGACGGACAGGACAGAGGGATATTTTCCTTTCAATTGATTTTCTGGTATCAAGGATCCATAAAAGAGAGTGTATGGCTGTACCACGTATTAGCGCATTTTTTTCTTAATTTAGCAACAGGTTTTATCCACGTTTTCATTATCATGGCCCGGCAATGAATTTTTTTCCGCCGAAAATTCACTATTTTTTTCGCGCAGCATTACATAACTTTCCCTATACTACGTATATCCCTCTGTGTATACGTACGTATACGGGAAAGTAAAAAGGTTAATGCATTGTCGCATGTTCGTCGTCCGTTGCCGAGCAGCGAGCCCTAGTAGCGTTGCGGGGCGACCTCACTGCGGAGCGCAGGACGCACAGCGGTTGAGGCGAGAGACGGCCAAGCGCGAACAGCTGAGCGACAGGTAGGGACGGCAAAATGTTGCAAAATATATAAAAAATGGATGTAATAATATCCTTGGTGCATAAAAAAAGTGATACCCATCATAGACCCTTTTTAGTGAAGTGATAAATATGATCAAAAAAGAACGCAATATTTTACTAGCGGTCGGCAGCACCAAAAATGTAGCTGAACAAAACCACACAGATTTTTTCCACTAAGGAGCACACGCACTGCTGAAGATGATCAAATAAAAAATACACTCGTATAATACTACAATGAGTTACATATATCCAAAACGAAACACGTGCATAGCGACTATTAAATGGCCAGGTGTCGAATGAGAATAAGTGAAATAACACCATCAAATATTTGCAATTTTTAGTCAAAATCGAAAATATTTCCTCTTTTTTGTATTGTTCCTCAATTCCTGGGTATCTAGCAAAACCACAGACACGTCTCATGTGGCTGTTTACTCGATTGTTTTAATTTCTGCGGGATTTGAAAATTAGTAATATGGACTAATACAATTTTTATTAATAGTCACGTAATAATGCCATTCCTATACTCAACGCCAACACCAACTGTGAGGCGGATCAACGATAAACCCCATAATAAATTGCAATATAATTGAAGGAAATGTTTTTATACTTAAGAACAAATGCTATATGACGAGTATTCAACAATACATCTCAATCATTTTCAGTAAGATTCTGTTGTTTTTGAGCTATGGCAAAAACTCATATATTTTGAAAGTTTTCTCACCGTTGCGTTGAAACTATTACTTAAAGTTGAGAAAGTATCTAATACGATGAAATATTATGCGATGAAAGTGACTCCTTGCCGAAAGAGAGGAGGAGGAAAAAACTAAGTTGTGGTCTCTCACGGACTCCAATACTACGCGACTGTTAAGATAATACACAAGCCAGCAGGAGTTAACCCAATCCACTTTGGCATGGGTCGCGAAATACGTCGCGCATTCACTTAGAATAACACCACTCCCATGTAAAATGCAAAGTTTTGACATGTCGCTTTTCTGATGCATCGACTGTATGCTATTAAACACTGTTTCCGGTTTATTTTATACACTTTTCTTCTTTTTAATGAAATTTCTAATTCGCGCAAAATATATATAAAAAATATATCAAAATATGTAGCGAAATATACATAAACCTTAACTTGCCTTAAGGGATATTTCTTTTAAAACTTCAGCTATTGACGAGTCTGATGCTAACGACTGTAGATTAAAAATCAAGTGAATCTGAAGAGGTTTGTTAGGGAAAGAATGTAAAAATCAGCCCTGAAATTCAAGTATGAACCATTGTGTTCCTATGAATTAAAAATGTTACAGTATCTATAAACTGCAGTATATCGAAATAGAAAAGGAAATAGCTGTGTGGCGCTGTGTGGTTGGCGTGCGCAGCGATGGGGCGCCAGTGCGCCTGGCAGTGCTGCCGGCTGACGCTGCGGCGCGGGGGCTACTTGTGGCTGCTCACCGTCCACTGGGCGGCGCACTTCATGCTGCTGGCGCTCTCGCTGGTAAGACCTGAGTCACATGAGCGCGCTTGAACGGACGTTAAAATGCGACCGTTGCAGAGTTTATTGACACGATGGCTCACGACCGCGTTGCGCGACGCCCGTTGTGCTCTGCTTCTGTGCCCGGAGTTCTGACGTCCGTGAAAATACGAACGTTGCAACGTCCGTTTCGCGACGATCATGCGATTCATTAATTGATTAGCGTTTCCGAAAGCGCCTACTGCTAAGGTCATTAGTCCCGTAAGTGTGAAGCATGATTGATAGTGGGGATGTTCCTATGATGGTGAGATCCGGCGCCAACCTACACGTTGCCGCCTTGCGATATTTTCAGCAACCAGGAATCTCCCTTCGGCGCCTCCTGGGACCAGTTATGAGCTTCCGACTGGTATTCCAACATGAGTGGAAGTGTAGTAGTATCAGAGAGCTGCTAGAGTTCTCTACATAGAGGATGTTTTGCACTTACCTTCGAGTATGTACCTACTGTCGACAATGCGTTACCGTCAGGAGTCGAAGGTAAGGACCTCCTGGAATCTGCAGAGGGAATGGTGTTGGTGTCGCAGGCAATAACAATATTTGTCTGACAGAAATGCTGAATAACTCCTTGGAAGAAAAAAGGCGACTATCTCAGCACCACTTTATGGATTGTTGGGAATTTGAATCAAAAAACTTCACTATGATGTTTATTTACATTGGTAAATTTGTACAAATAAACCATTGTCATCGTACGCAATCATTCCTTGTAAATCCTTTCAGATCATTTCACTCTCCTTTAACATCGATACAGTATGCTAAGTATAGGTCAAGCACATTTCGCATCACCCATTTGCCTAATGAAATAATTCAGCACGCTCTTCTGTATAATTTATTACACATAGCAATGTGATTTACTAACCCGTATCGTATACTGAATCTCATACTTCCCACAACCTTTAGGTATAACAAGGAAACGAGCAACAGAAGACACACGTATCCTTGAGCCTCGTAAACGCAGAGAAACCGTTTTCATATTCCTCCATCAGAATACTGATCTAGAGGGCTTTCACTCGTATGACACGATGCGTCAAGTGATCCTCGAGTTCTTACTGAGCGGTGTTGGGAAAATATGAAGTTGCATACGCTTGACGTTCAGAGACTTGGCAATGTGCTGCCGCAGGCCAAGGGGTTGTCTCCTGCCACCGAAGACGCTTACGAATATGATAGGCACCGCTTTACTTCACACATCCCCAGGATTAAATTTACGGAACTGATACAACAGCAACCAACTGCCACAAGTTACACCAACTCGAAGTTATGCGGTGGGTTCGCACGTGGTAGCTTAAGTAGAATTTTATTAAACAATGGGACTAAAATAGTGGAAATGAATGAATGAATGAATATATTTTATTGGCTTTAACCTTAATTATACGCCATTATACAATTATGTACATCATTAATCAATGAAACAGTCAGATCAATACAGTTACTCAGAAACATAAAAAAAATACAAAAACAGAAATTACAAAAACACATTAATTACAAAAAGCAACATAAAACTAACAAAACTTTTAGTACATTTACATTACACGTTCACAGGTCATGTTACAATGAGTTTTCAAAAACCATGACTTTTCATAGCATTCTATTATGGAAACTTAATTATACGCCAGTATACAGTTATGAAAACATTAATCAATGAAATGGTCAATTCAATACAGTTACTCAAAAATTCCAAGTTCCAAGGATAATGAGTGATGCCATCTTGTGCATCGCACGTGGTACGGGGACAGACTGAGCGTCAGTCTGTCCCCGTACCACGTGCGATGCACAAGATGGCGGCATTCTTGGACGGAGCACTATGCTAACATTTACTTATGGGTGTTTAATTTGTGTTACTTGGTGTCACTGATAATGGGAAAAAAACCCTCCTTGGAACTTTACCTTAATGTAGTGTCGGACCGCTTTAAATTAGGCCTCATTCTCGTTAATCAATTTTGGTGTCGTCGTCAACCATTTGCAGAATACCAACCTCAAGAGAAACAATAAAAATAATCGCCAACGTAAAAGACAAAATTTAAATTGGGTTAAAAATCTTAAAATAATTTATGTCAGCTCAGGTTAGTCGCATTAATGGATTGACAACTTGAAATTGAATCATTGCTCATTCCATTTCTCTCTTCAAAACTTTAGTTTCTCTTCTTTATACTGCGTGGTGCTAGCAGATTCTGGGAATGAAATGGATCTTTCTTCCGCACGATATTTTCTGTCGTCCTCGTCCCTCATGAGTGACACGGAGTTTTGGTCAATTATTAATTCCTTATGGTATTCCTCTTTAATCGCCTCAAGTCGTGTGTTGAAGAATAACATGTAGCGATGAATAATTCTATATTGATCAGCTAATCTTTGTTCGTTAACTGTAAAATTGGGAACAATCTACGTAATTTCAGAAAATAATCTCTGCCTGTGATCGTTCACATCGGTATCCCAATTTGTGGCCCGGTAGTATATGCGTACAATGCTTTTAATTAATCTCACTAGTCAATTTCTTCCGCTGCCGTGGCAGTCCTGCTTGAGTAAGCACTGTCTGAAAGACCTGCTTAGCACCCTGGCTAGGTGAAGCTCTTGATGAAGATTGTCTTCGTTTATTATCAGGAATCGCTTTTTGGGAGGCCGGTGCTAGCTGAGACCGCAACCAGCCATTGGCGGATTGCTCACTGTCATGTCCACCGCAAACTCCAGACACGCCCCTGGGTCCCCCTTTTTCCGAGGCATTGTGGCTTCTTAGACATCTCTCCAATTCGGTATGGGTGATTCCCGTTGCCCCGAGAAGCATTATAATAGGTGGCAATTGCCCGTCTTCCACGTGGCCAAATTGTCCTTGCAAACACATAAGGTTTGACTTAAGAAGACATGTAGAAAGAGGTAGGAGGGGAGAATATCTTGGGAAGTTCGTATTTTGCTTGAAGAAGAAGAAGAAGAAGAAAAGCGACTTGAAGACAATTTAGGATGGACAGAAACAATTAGGAGAAACGTATAACTTTGGCATGTAGGGACAGCGTTCAGCTGCTCCGGTTATTCGCTTCTTACGACAGGGAAGATCCAGTGGTGCTATTCTACTAAAATTCCACATGGGTTTTTTCTTCTTCTTCTTCTTCTTCTTCTTTTTCCTCCTCCTCCTCCTATTATTCCATTACATCACAACTAAAGATGTTATGAGTCGGCGGAAAATAAAATCTACTTCAGCTAACTAAGATAAACAACCAGCTACCTAATCTACTCCAGGTTGCAAGCAGCTACCTAAGGAGTAGATCTAGGGACTGTCGATGCCTCTACATAATTTTGCGCAAAATGTGGGCTGTTCCAAATAAAGCGATTTCTTGCACTTCCCAGTCCTTTGAATGACCTGGGAGTTTAGCTAAATTCTTACACAAATTTTGCTGAACAAATCTCTGAGCTCCGATAACTATCTGGACGACCTGTGCTTTTACGCCCCACATTCGGCTGACCTCGACTTCCTAACTCTTCTATTTAAGACGTTTCTGTGCCTACTTGGTTACGACAGTCTGATCACAAGTCACTTCTATATCGACAAGTAAACACGCTTTTTCTCCAAATCTCGGATAACTATATCCGGTTTGTTTGCCGCTACAGTGCGATCAGTCTGGATTTGTTGATTATACAATATTGTGCACAATCCAACAGACGTCACCGGTTTTGGTGAGTGTTCGTACCTCTCGGGGCATGTGTTTGGAACTTCGAAGGCGTAACAGATCTGCTAGTAGAGATAGCTACACACCCTTTAGTGTCTTTCCAAGTATTCGGTCTTACATAGAATTGGACAAGCTGAGACAACATGATCAATAGTTTCTACGTATTCCTGGCAAATGCGGCAATTTCATCTTGGGAAATTTTGAAAACAGCTTTATCATAATCTCGTGTTCTCAACGCCTGATCTTGGACAGCTATTACAAGTGCTTCTGATTCTGGCTTCATTCTTCCCCTTATGAGCCACATAAACGATTGATTTGTTTGGTCTGCACCTTGTCAATTCTATTTAGATATTGTCCCTGGAGTGGTTTATTCAGTGTCTCTGTAATTCTGCGTGTCTTGAATTGTCTTGTTCGCAATGCTTCTTGCTACACTTACAATGCCTCTCTTTCCCATTCTTCGGTCAGATTTCATGAACTTTGTATGTTACTGGCAATCAAGTGATTGGCCTGTAGTTCTTCGGCAAAGATCTGTCTCCCGTTTTGGGTAGAAAATACGTCATGCCGCGAATGAGCCATTTCGGGAGTTGCTTTGGTTTTGTCAAATTTTATTAACTGTCTTATCTGATGAGAATATATTGCCAATAAATTTGAATCTTATCAATCCCGGGGGATTTCGAGTTTCCCATTTTCTTAATTGCTTGGCAGATGTCCTCTTCCGAGAATTCGTGAACATGTTCCACTGTTTCCACGAGTCCATGGACAGCATCAACTTTAGATTGGAGCCAAGGTCCGTCTTTGTTGTTGGATCTGATTTTCCCCCAGATCCTTGTCCAAAAAGTTTCGACGTCATCTTTTGAAGGAGGAGCAGCATCGCCATTCGGTTTTTGAGTCAGACTGCGATAGAATCTTTTCGCGTCTTTTTTAAACAACCGGTTCTGTACACTGAAATCTTCTCTACGTTTGTAACATCTAATTTGTTGAGACCATGCTTGGATTTTCTCTTTTAGCTTCTCAGCTACCATTAGTCGTTTCGTGTCATTTTCAATTAGGTATTTTTGTTCAACCTGGAATATTTTTGTTGAGCTTTAGAAGTGTGATTTGATTTAGAAGATGCCTCGGCGAGGAGTGATATTTCACGCCGTGTGTCGGTTATCCGTTTCATAATTCTCATCGTCCATGAGGTTGCAGGGCTGTTTCGTCCGTTTTGCTGTCGACTGCCGGTGTTCTTGGTTTGCCCCAAAATTATCTGAGATACTAGATATCCAGTTGAAAATATGATGTGATTGATTTCAGTAATATATAGATCTGTACTTGAGGTCTGTGGTCATTTAAGACAGAGAATGCTGACTCTATCACTCCTTTGGCTTTAAAATTTTCGTATATTCTTCTCAACGGTGCGCGAGGTGCAAGTGGAAGTAGACGACCTCGTTCTATCTCGCGTTGGAGGAGGTTCAGCATCATGTCCTGATACATGTGATTCTTGGCTAGATGAATTTTCAGAACTGACGGATATTTGACTTGTAAGAAATGAAACTTCAAGAGAACCATCATTTTCACGGATTGTAGATGGTTCTAAAAGTTTGTCATGTGGATAGTTCGATCGAAGGACATACTCCGCGTTTCTCTGTCTCCATCTTGTTCTGCTGTGAATTTTCCACTGCTGAGAATGGATTTTACTGATTGCTGAAGGCAGCCTCATTCGCTGACTAATGCAAGGTTCGGGCCTCCACTCTAATCAGTGGCCTGGTGTGCCAACCCATTTTCTCTCCTGTATCCTCCGTGGGCCGACAACAGGAAGTCCAAAGGTTCATGACCCTTACCTCTGTACTTCCCACTCTCCTCAGAATGGAGTACTTCGTCTGACCCCTCACCTTCAACCTATTCAGCAAGGGAGGCCCTACTGGTAGCTAGGCTACCACTAACGTAGCTCTCAGGCTCAAGGGAGTACTCAAGCTCCACCACCAACTGCAAGGCCGTGAACTCCATCGGTGGAGTCTTGTATTGTTGTTGTTATTATTATTATTATTATTATTATTATTATTCCTCTAAATCACGACTAAGGATGTTATGTGTCGGTTGAATATAAAACCTACTCCACGTTGCAACCAGCTACCTAAGGAGCAGATCTAGGGACTGTCGGTGCCTCTACAATATTTTGCGCAAAATGTGAGCTGTTCCAAATAAAGCGATTTCTTGCACTTCCCAGTCTTTTGAATTAGTTGGGAGTTTAGACAAGTTCTTACACAAATTTTGCGGAACAAATCCCAGAGCTCCGATAACTATCGGGACGACCTGTGCTTTTACTCCCCATATTCGGCTGATCTCGATTTCCAAACTCTTGTATTTAAGACGTTTCTCTGCCTCCTTGGTAACGACCTTTTGATCGCAAGATACAGCAACATCGACAAGTAAACACAATTTTTCCTGCAAATCCCGGATAACTATATCCGGTTTGTTTGCCGCTATCGTGCGATCAGTTTGAATTTGTTGGTCGTAGAATATCGTACACAATCCAACAGACGTCACCGGTTTCGGTGAGTGTTCGTACCACTTGGGGCATGTGTTTAGAACTTCGAGGGCGGTACAGATCTGCCAGTGAAGGTAGCTACACACCCTATCGTGTCTTTTCAAGTATTCGGTCTTTGCTAAGATTGGACAAGCTGAGACAATATGATCAATGGTTTCTACGGGTTCTTGACAAATGCGGCATTTATTATCTTGGGAAATTTTGAGAACCGCTCTATCATGATGTCGTGTTCTCAAGGCCTGATCTTGGGTAGTTATTACAAGTGCTTCTGATTCTGGCTTCATTCTTCCCCTTTTAAGCCACATAAATGATTGATCTTTATTCATCTGCACCTTGTCCATTTTTTTTAGGTATTTTCCGTTGAGTGGTTTGTCTCTCCACGATTTTTTAAACATTTTTTGTGTCTCACACTTCATGTTTAGTAGCATCAGAAGTTCAGTGTCTGTGTTATTCGACGTGTCTTGCCTAGTTTTCTTCGCATTGCTTCTTGCTACACTAACAATGCCTCTGTTTCCCGTTCTTCGGTCAGATTTCATGACCTGCCTCATTAGAGGGTCATCTTGATGGCTGACTACATACTTCCCCAACCCGACTATTGCGTTGTGCCAGGAGGCCTCAATGTGTCTGAGGCCTCTTCCTCCTTCCTTACGTGACACATAAAGTCTTATATATATCATCTCGAGGGTGGGAAACATGATGCATTGTTAGCAGTTTTCTGGTTTTTCGATCCATGGTGCGAATTTCTTGCTCGGTCCAGTCCACTAGTCCAAAACTATATTCGGCTACAGGTACCGCCAAACTACCTATTGCAGTTATTTTATTCCTGGAATTCAGAGCGGATTCTCTTTCATTCTGTCTTTCGAGATAGTTTGACATTCTTCAATGCCTAGATATTTGTAAGTTTGTTATTTATTATTATTGTTGTTGTTGGTGGTGGTGGTGGTGTTGTTGTTTAGGCGCTGGTGGGGGCCGCGACGGGCGAGGCGCTGTCGCTGTGGGGCCACGTGGAGGCGTTCGCGCCGGCCTGCGGCGTGGGCCGCGCGCCGCTGCTGCTGGCGCTGCTAGGCGCGCTGGGCGCGTGCGCCGCCGCCGCCGGCCTCGCGCACGCCGCCGCCCCCGCGCTGCGCCGCTACCGCGCCTCCGCCTGGCGCCGCAGGTGCCTCTGCGCGCAGGTACCCCACCGCCACGCCCGCGGCGCCCACGCACGCCTTCCATTCACGTCCGTCTTTGTTGTTAATTTAGGGATGCGGAATTCGCGCTCAAGCTTATTCTTTATTTTATTTTTTTAAACTTTTATTAATCTCTCAACTATTTGTAATTAAAATGTTAGGAAGGGAATCTGGAGCTTAAGAAATCGTGTGCAGCTTGTACCTTTCCCCGTTACGTAACATACAGTTTTTTACTGTTTTTATTCAATCAATTAATCAATAAAACATCGATATTTTAAATATCGGTTTATTAAACCCGATATTTTTACACCATCGATGTTTTGTGTTCGATATATTTTACCGTTTATATGTTTGCAATAAATTCCATATTCACAGTTTTGTAAAAGTTAAACTATGAAATAAAACTTGGAAAAACTACTGTCAATCCTTGTGTTGAAACGAAGTGACTGTTGTTCGAAGTATCTTGATCTAGAAGACTGCCTTGACCGAGATGGGGTCTTCATGCATTTCCCATCCATTTTCTCATATTTTGCATGCGGGGAAGTGGCAAACGCATGCGTCATAAGCACAGGGCCACCGCCTTATCATACCTTTCTACGGCGAACTTAGGAAGCTCTAAGACTTAAGATGAGCTTGAGCGCTCAGGCTTTAGGCTGTTTTGTTATTTTTTAAAACATTTTACGTTGTTTGGTCGTATCCATGAATTAACAAACACTGCTGCCCTAGTATGAGCGTTATTGTTAGACCTGTTTCGAGATGTAATGTTTCACCAGTTTTTGAGAGCATCGATTTTTAAAACTATGTGACAATATATTATTAAATCCAAGTTTAGATTTTGTAAATTTTATTTTGAAACGTCGATGCTTTGTTGTCGGATGTCACCATTCTAGCTCTAATGCCCTTCCGGTATCCGGAAAACACTTCTGCGGGCCGCGTTCGGGTGTGTCCTTGTGACGGAGTCCCACATGTTTGGTAGAAGACCTGTTGGAAAATTGAAACCTTCCGCGCGAGTGCACGGATTTGCGGCGAAACCCACTTCGTTAATGTCAAGGAGGGCGCAGTGAGGAGGCGGCTTGGGGGCTCGGAACCCATTGATTGTGGCATTGAGAGATCCTTGATGGACTAGAGTTGGACCTAGGATTCGTCGTGGCAGTTGCCCGCAACTCGCAGGAAATTGAGAAGGAGTTTGTCCCGGCACATTCCGAAAGATGCGTAATGCGATTCCGGTACCAACCCCGGCAGTTGGCAGCTCTGAGCTGGTAAACCCGCTCAGGCTGAGTTGGGTAGATTTTTCGTAGGGGTGATGAAACAGGGTATCTTGCCACCCGAGTGTCAATGGTGGACTCGAGAATAAAACTGCAATATATATATATATATATATATATATATATATATATATATATATATATGTGTGTGTGTGTGTGTGTGTATATATATATATATATATATATATATATATATATATATACATACATACACACTGCGAGTTTTTTTACAGCTGTCGCCGCTTCACGCTTCTCAATTTCCACCTCTTCCGATCTTCCCAGTCTCCGTCTTTGAGGCCTCTTGCCTCCATTTCTTCTTGGATGTCCTTTCTCCTTCTTCTTGGTGGTCTTCCACGCTTCTTCTGCTCTGGAGGTGTCCATTCCCAGATCTTCGTAGGCCACCTATTACTTCCCATGCGCTGGAGATGTCCATACCAATTTAACCGTTTTGTGCCAATTGAATCCAAGACGCTCCTCTCTACATTCATCATCTCTCTTATCGTTTCATTTCTGATATGATCTAACCTGGACACCCGGCAGCACCTTCTCCAATAGTCCATTTCAAGGGCCATCAACCTGCATTTATCCCTTTTGTTCGTTGTCCATGTTTCCGCTCCGTAGGTACTTATGCTTTGTAAGTTGGTCTTAAAGATATAGGTCTTCTTCCGTTTTGTGATATTTTTACTCTAGAGAATAGAGTTTAATTGTCTTATCCTGTCCTATCTTATTGGAAATGTCATCAGAGCTTCTTCTCTTCGAGGAGAGGGTAACTCCGAGGTACTTAAAGGTTTCACTTCGTTTAATTTTCCCTGTAGCGACGTCCAGATCTCCATATTCTTCATCTCCTGCTACCAAATATTCAGTTTTTTTAAGGTTTATAGTGAGACCCCATTTTTCATACTACTATTGTAATTTGCGAAACATATTTAGGAAACTGCAAAATAATTGAAGAAAAAATGTATACATTTAAGAACTAATGCTATATGTATTTTGCAATATATTACATAGATTTTCTGAAAGTTATTAAAACATTTTCAGTTTTTGAGATGTGGCAAGAGCATATATTCTCTTTCCACACATTCACTTGCGGTCCTTTGTGCGGGAAAATAGACGGCCACGGGTTTATGGAACTAGGTGAAAATTCACTACGTTGAGACGGCTTTGAATTATGTCATAAATATTCAACAACAATGAAAATTAAAACACATTTAGTTAGAAAAAGTTCTAAAGATACTAGTTCGAAACGAAACAGTGACACCTTACCTAAAAAAAAGATAGAGAAAAAATCTACGATCGCGTCCGACGATGAACCCTCTTCTCCTTCCCTTGGAAGCGACTCTCAAAGATCATTCAACATTAAGGATCGTTTCCCCAGCGTAGCACAAAATGATATTATGCTCATCAGAGACAACTAGTTACATGCTTCGTTTCTTGTCTTAAATGTGTGCTGCACATTTTTCACAATGCGTACTGCATAACGCTTAATTTCCACAATGTCACACGATTCACATTTTCTCGACTCAAACTTCCCACTAACGTGAAGATGTATCATGTGTATATGCAAAGACACTATCTGTCGAGACTTTAGGAATATATAGAGTCCCTAGGTACAGAGTAGCGCACTGATTTGAATTTTGAATTTTTCCATTTTATACCACATTCAATTCAATTATTTCTTATTTTACGAGGCGAGACTTAGGCCTTCAGGCCTACTCTCCCTTCTGACCACGTTAATTTCGCTACGATCCTTCACTAACAAAGAGAGAAGGTATCACTCGATTTGAATTTTGCTCAGAGCGTTCTTTGGGACTTGGGGATCTTTTACATGCAATACAAATACTTGGGACAGCCGGATTTACTTCCCCTCCAAAGGCAGACGTACGAAGAATTTGCCACGGCTTCCATCGGGTTTGAACCCGCCAACTTTAAGGAATAACGGTCCGATACGCTAACCCTTATACCACCGAAACCGCAAATGTTAGGACAGTAAAAGTTAGAAAATAACCAATATAACAACAAACAATTTTTATATACAGAAACCCTCGTTAGCACGAATTTGCATTACCCGAGTTTCGCCGTAACACGAACAAAACTCTCCCGGCAAGGGATTTCAGTAATACGGACATTTATAATACTCGGATAACACGAAGTTTTATAACACGAACTCCGGTTATTTCGGTCCCTTGGAATTCGTGATATCGAGGGTTTACTGTAATAGGAAACCTCCGTAATCGCTCCCTAATGACGAAGAGCTCGGTGGTGTGTGGGCGCGCAGGTGGTGGTGTCGCTGCAGCTGGCGGCGCTGGCGGGGGCGGCGGCGGTGTCGGCGGTGACGGTGGCCACGCGAGTCATGGACGAGCTGCCGCAAGGCATCCTCGCGGCCATGCGCTGCTACAACAAGAGCGGGCCCGCCAAAGACAAGCTGGACCTCCTGCAGTTCGAGATGCAGTGCTGCGGCGCGCGCTCCTACCGCGAGTGGTTCGAGATCACGTGGTTTGATCTGACGCTCGGCGGACCGCAGATGGGCCAGTGAGCGACATTGCCTGGCTATTTTATATTTTTGTTGCACTGTCTCGGGTAGGAATCTTCGAGTGTAGTCCAACATATTCGAATTGCACTTAAAACGATCACTTGAGTGGATGCTCTATGACGAACAACCAAAGGTTTTATTGAAACTGCTACATCTGCCCACGAAGAACCGAGTGGTAGAGATGACTCAGGGAGGCATCTCAACCGCTCTGGATTTTCGAGACTGGCTTGTCAGCTAGGTCGAATTCAGTCGCTGTCTGGAGGAGAATCCTAGCTACCGGCTGCTCTGATTGGTAGTTTTCCATGATTTCTCCAATCAACACCAGGCGAATACCGGAGCAGTACCCTAACAAACAGGCCACGGACCGCGTGCAATCATTCCTTCCTTTTCCTTCTCTTATCCTCATTCCTTACACGCACTTACACTAACATACACTACACTACCACATGCCGGGAGACCGGTTGAGGCTTAGAGCTTGTCCCCGCTTGGGCGGAACCCCGTTATTGGGAAATATCTGGTTGGGAAAACTCCGTTAGTTTATTGTAGATCGGCGCCGGATCCCTCCATCCAGCGGGGGAAGATCGCCAAATCACGATAAAAAGATGCACTAAACGTACGGGCTAATGACCTCAGTAGTTGACGCGCCCGGAATCACTAACAATCAATCAACCGCTCCGCTAATAATCAACATTTCCATTGCAGTGTCTGATCAAGAGTTCCAAAGGTGTATTTTCGACAGTAGCTGGTTAGATAGGTGGAATCAGCCATTCTAGAAGATAATTCAAGCGTCTGGCTGCTCTGATCGGATATTTTCCGTGTTTTTTACTATCAACACCAGGCAAATGGCGGAGCAATACCTTAACAAACGGAACCTCGCGCGATTTGTTTATCTTTCAATTTAACATATCCTTCTTTTCATTTTCCCCATCAAATTGTTTTCAGAAGAACTGTTATTAACAAAAATATTTTTTAATCCGGAGAGGGATAGACCCGGAGAGGAAGATGAACATGCCCAAAGAGTTCTTCCAAGAATTCACCACTTTTTCGCATGCTCTTGTGACTAGATAGTAGAACTAAGCATTTATTGCATCTTTGAGTGATCTATTGCAGACATGTAACAAGTTCTTTAACTTTTCTCGGGTCATTCACCCCACTTGAAATTTAGTATTTGTAAAATTGGCACTGAACATTTATTGACTTACAATCACATACATTCACAAATTATCTAATTATCAATAAATAATTCTCAGAAAAATGCTGTTTTTATAATGATTAATGAAAATACTGAAGGTGCAAGCAATTAATACATTAATACTACTTGAATATTAACATTTTTACTCTCAGAGTGATATTTCTATTACAAATACTGTACTTAACGGCCTTATATCCCAACTTTCTATTTTATATTCCAGCATGCTTTTATTGGTAATGAAAATTATCAGTTATAATTATGGGAATTCAATAAAGTGATGGAATGCTAAATTGTTCATTCGATTTGTGATAAGGCATCCAGTCAAATGATTTTAATTGAGAATTTAGAGATCACACAGTGATACTTCGTGATCAATTTTCTCGTTGCGAATCCCCATTTTTTTGGTTCCGAATCTCACCACAAAATCTACGTAGTAATGTAATTTTAAAATTCAATTCTTCTGATGTAGTTTTCATGACTAAATCTATGCAGGTGTTCATGAACTTCAACTCAGCGCAAACTACAACAAACTGCGCGTCGCTCGCGAACAGGAAATCTCGAAATTATGACCCCTCGTTCCAATCGCACAAAAAGCCCAATGATTTCAGAACGACGAAATCAGTTTTTTAAAACTTTTTATTGCTTACAGAGACGTCCTAAACCAAAAATATTTTTAGGTAACATATCCTTAAATTATAAATAATAATATGAACAAAGAAGCAAGTTTATTTTTTGTTGCAGTTGTTCATACTTCAGGTTCTTATAGATTTTAAGTTGCCAAATTAGTAAACTTAATAAAACGCATGATTAGATGAAAATGTCGATCCCTTCCTTTTTTCCAGAGGAGGTTACGTGAGTGATGACGTGCCTTACAGTTGCTGTAAGCGAGACATTCTGATGCCTTGCATTCACCACGGGATTCTTTCTCCAAATCCCGTCTACAAGTAAGTGCCAGGGAACAAGCATGTCAATCATAAAAGTGTTACCTTGATTGTTATTCTGGAATTAAATGTTGTTCTGAAGATAAGTAGCATCAGACAAGTTAATCTTTTTACAATATAGAAATGTTTATGAAATATTAACCCAGTGTCTGTTACTATGTTAATGTAAGAAGCAAAATTACACAGAATATTGTAATAAAGCATTTACCTCTCCTAAATGTATACTTAACGTTTCAAGAAATTACTCCTGGGACCCCTCTGCGAGAACTGCAAAAGTGTGAAACACGGTAATTAACTTTATGAATAATGTGAGATACGTGAGAATCTCTGGGAGAATTTTTGACGAGGTAATAATGATGCAATAACGTTATCATACGTGAATTTCGGGTATTATAAAAGGCTATTTATACACGAGGCAATGCCTAAGGTGGATATTGTAAAGCCAAATAATTTACACTTCAATAACCTATGATTAGTTATTAGGAGTCAAAACTATTTCATAAAATATCTGACGCAAACATGATTCGAAAACCTCATTTGAAATTATGAAAACTAGTAAAATTTTCCAAAAAATATAATCATTTATTTAATTCGCAAAACTTTTATTTAATTTCATTTTTTAATGTTATTAATAAATAAAAAGATTTGTCTTTGTACTAGCACTATCAGACACGTAAAAGCAATATTTCACATTTTCTTAAACCCTTCTACCTTAGAAAAATTATCCTTTAATTTTTTAGGATTTGTGAACTAAAACACAACTATTACTTGATAAATAGTTTATTTTTTAAGTATCTACTTAATAATGTAACTTCTAAGTATACAGGAACATAATTAAAAAATACATCCTGAAAGTTTTCAAGCACGAAAATGAAATTTTAATTTAGGCAACACGCCTTGATGCCAGCAAGCAAAAGATGCTTTCCAAAGGTTTCTATGAGACCTCTGAAATAGTTTGCAAAATATTCCAAAAATATTTTATTTTGATAATGGATTACACATAATGTTTTTATTGCATTTTTGATCTGATCCAATTACGTTCAAATATTTACTTTTACTTTGAATATCCAGGCATACTTATAGACGGAATAAAATCTATCATCAATGATGTTTGATGTGAAACCATGTTTATACTTCATACTTCAACTGTTTGTCAATTGTTTTCATCCTTGCCTTTTCCAGTTTCTACGGGGTCGGCGATAAAGGGGGCGAGTTTATTGTTTAAAAGTTTTCCGCACTCTCCATTTTTATACTGATTTGGCAATGTTTTACGGTCGGATGCCCTTCCTGACGCCAATCACAAGGGACACACAAGCACATTACACGTATACAACACACATAATCACACAAGTACATTACAGTGGACAACACACACACACACAACCATGCCAGAGGCCCGATTCGAATCCACGAACCTTCGGTCCGAGATTGTCACAGCACTACTGCCTTCACAATCTCGGCTACCCGATTCGGCAATAGTTTATCAAACTAATACTCGGAATTGAGCCACCTGCCACTGAAACGGCGACTCCTTAAGAACAGCTCGACCAGCGGCCCAATCCTTCCCTTGGCGAAAGCGCAAGAGGCGAGATCCGAATCTGGGCACCTGCCGGGCGGGCGCGAGCGGGCCGGGCGGCGCGGGGCGGGGCACGCGCGTGCTTATCAGCCTCGCGAGCGCACGCGTGCGCGCCCAATCGATGAATCGCGCGCAGCTCGATGCGCGCGATGGACGCGCGGCGCGCTGGTAGCGAGAGGCCGGGCCGCCAGGACACGCCTCCCGTTCTACTCCCGGCGGAGGAGGGGGCCGCGAGAATTGAGATGCTAGGGGGCCGGGAGTTGAGATGCCAAGTAGCTGCGTTGCGAGTACATTTTCATGAAAGAATTGAAGCATACTTAGAACGAGTATTCCGTCGAATAAACCAACTTCGGCGGATGGATTGGTGTTTCCGGTCGCGTCTACAGCAAAGGTGATTGTCCCGTAAGTGAAGTGCATGTTTATCGCGAGAGCTGGCGGTGATAGTGCCCCTGGATGATGAGACCCGGCGCCGACCTAAACGTGCTTGCGAGGTTTTCTCCAATATCCCACTAGAAGGACACCGCCCGCTCTGAACAAGTCCTAAGATCCCGAGTGGTCTCAAGTTCGTAGCGAGTCTCTTTGCTGAAAAGTGTTCATGCATGCAGACCACGTAAAGCTAGTGCATGAGAAATGACTGAGGACATGCGTGTTCTTCACAATAACATGCACGGAACACTTGCTTTCACACTTTGTGGAGGTGGAATGTCGAAGCCTAGTTTTGGCCAGCTACCACAAAGGGCGAGGTAAATCGGTCAGATTTTCGTCGTTTAAGGAAAAAACCCTTACAATCGAAGTAGAAAATCTCATCAGGATGTATTGCAGGATACTCTGAAATGACAAAAGTCATTGGATTCCTCATAATATTGTGCCGGACCTTATTTCGACCGGTGAAGTGCAGCAACACTTGGCGTGGACTCAAGTCGTTTGAAATATTAAGCCATGCTGCCTCTACAGCCGTCCATAATTTTGAAACTGTTGTCGATAGAGGTTTTTGTGCACGAACAGAGCTCTCGATTATATCCCATAAATTCCATCGAATACATCCATGGGATTCATGTCGGCCGATCTGGGTGGACAACTCATTCGTTCAAATTTTTCAGATTGTTCTTCAAACCAATTGCGAACACCTGTGAACCGATGATATGGAGCGTTGCCATCTATGAAAATTCCCTCGTTATTTGTGAAAATGAAGTCCATGAATAACTGCAAAGAGTCTCCGAGTAGCTGAACATAGCCACTTCCAGTCAATAATCATTTCAATTAGACTAGAGGACCCAGTCCATTCACTGAAAAACAGACCACACCGTTATGGAGCCACCACCAGCTTGCACAGTGTCTTGTTGACGTCAACTTGGGTCCATGGCTTTTGTGGGGTCTGAGACGCACTCGAACCCTACTGTCAGCTCGTACCAATGAACGGGACCCATGGGACCAAGTCACGGTTTTCCAGTCCAAGGGTTTAATCGATATGGTCACAAGCCCCGGAAAGGCGTTGCAGGCTATGTCATGTTAGTACAGGCAGTCGAGTCAGACTTCAGTTGCCATAGCCAAATTTCGCCGCACTGTCGGATACGTTCGTCGTACGCTCCCACAATGATTTCCGCGGTTATCTCACACAGTGCTGTTTGTTGGAAAACGCTGATACTCTCGGTCATTAAGAGAGGGCCATGGGCCACTGCGGTATCCGTGGTGAGAGGTTATGCTTGAAATGAGGTACATTCTTGACACTGTGGATCTCGAAATATTAAATTCTCTAAAGATTTCCAAAATGGGCAGTCCCGTGCGTCTAGCTTAAATAGCAATAAAATACATAAATTATAACTCTTTAAAGCCCTATACTTCTTCACAAATTACCGCTCATATTATCAGGTAGGTTGATGTTCAAAATTACCATTATTCGTAATGTTCCAGGATACGAATTCACTTTATGACATTCTTAAATGAAAAAGTGAATGAAACATCGATTTTTAAATTGCATTTTTTAAAATAAATTCATTATTTGGCTTTGGTAACTGTTTATTTAAAAACATTATGTAATATAAACAACTGAGTATTTTTTTGTATTTGTCCTTATGTATTTCAATTTTTGGTTTTCATCGCTATAAATAGGATCGCACTTTGTAGGTTCTTGTTACCAAGTGAGATTCCTCTGAGGTGAATTTTAATGCCCGAAACGATGATTTAAATGCCCATGCGCGCTGTGTGCCACGCCTCTTTCTCCACACTTAAGTTATTTTGCGATTATTAGTATAATAAAATTTGAATTTCCCGGTGTGTTTTTTTGAAGGGACTTCTTGTAGAGTCATTGAAGAACATCTGAATGCTGGAAATCAGTGCAGGGAAACATTATATTGTTACAGTGAGCGTCATTGTTGAATAAAGTGTGCTGGTGTTAATCCTCTTGTTTCGTTATAGTAGTATTCTTGTAAAAGTTTCATTAACGTTTTATGATTAATATTTTATTTGCACGTTTTAGTTTGTTTCTTCGAGTTTCTTTCAGTATTTATTCAGTCTTTTCGTTATAAGTGTAAATTAAGTTTTAGTGAAATAGTAGGTTAGGTCGTAGTTGTTTTAGTTTTTTATAGGATGAAAGGGAGAAGAAATACCTAGTCATAAAAATAACATGAAAACTGTTCTTTCTTCACAAGTTGTTGTAAAAATAATTCCTATGTACGGAGGATTTGATTTTGATGAAATATTAGAAAGCTGCACTAGGGGGAAGAGCCAAAATGCTAATGAATCACTTCCCGGTGTGATTTGGTTCATATGTCCAAAGGAAACATTAAAAGATATTGGATTATTGTATCACAGAAGTTATCTACGAGTTTAACATGAGATGCCAAATTACTCAAAATGTTAAAGATTCAATTATAGGAAGTTCATTTAGTAAAGCATCGCAGAAAATAAGTGCAAAGCCTGAACTATGCAGTAGTAAACACAGTGTTGAAGCCAGTAAACCATCTGTGAAGTCTAGCAAGAAGAAACTTAAATTATCCAAAATTAGAAAAAACAATTCAAAGAAATAGTAGTCCCCACTTGCTGTGCTGCTGGTAGTTTTTAGGGCATTCGCGCGAAACTAGTCTGAGAAACCACGGAAATGTACCGATAAGGCCAGCCTCCAGGTAGCGTCTGAATTCGATCTATAGTGCGCTTTTTCTAACTCTGCCCCTCAAGCCCCTATGGCCACGATGGAATATCACACGGTATTTCGCGTTTTTCTCGGTCGTGCCGGTAGAAGTCGCATAATCCCAAGCACTGCTTGATACAGAAGCGATTATGCGGTATCTGGCGGCACGACTCTGAACGTTGGGAAATATCGTGACATATTCCATCGTGAAGACGGGCCTTGAGAGGCAGAGTTAGAAAAATCGCAGTACACTTAGTGTCGAATAACCTCCACCGTCTGAACTCGAACCCTAGAAACTGCCGGTCAGAGTCGCTTCAGAGACAACGGTAGAGCTGGCTAATGCGAGCTGACTGCGCCTGTGACGGATTGTTTGTGTGATGCAGGTACGACCCGCTGAAGGACCTGTCCATCTCCTTGGAGGGCTGCGCGCCGACGCTGGCCTACCGCGTCAAGTGCAGCGCGTGGCGCGCCGCCGACATCCTCTGCGCCTTCGCGCTCCTGCAGGTGCGCCCACCCGCGCCAGCGCTCCGGCCGACTCTCCCCGTTTAAAACGTTTCATTTCACTCACAACTGACGATTACCAATCTAACTTGTGTATTATTGCATTTAAGCGGATTATTTTTTTCGTTCAGTAGCAGAAAAGGGAAGTAATAGAGCAAAATTTGGGGCAGTAACAGGCAACCGACTTCTCTTAGAAAACTGTCATGGGCCAGGTATGTAGTGATTTACCACCTTCCCGGAGCAATTTGTATTAAATCTCACGCCACTTTCTCTGGACAGTGCCCGCAAACTCCAGTAAGCTAGTTACGTTGCCTGCGATTTTGACACATCTGGGCTAAATAGTGCTAGGTACCAAACTCGGGGGGGGGGGGACTGAAAACTTCACTGTTCCAGTAAATGCTTGTATGGAGGTATACCTTCAGAGGGTTTAAATAAACACGGTTGTTACCGCAGAAATCTTTTGGAAATCTATACGGATAGGTAAAAATCAGCGAAGCGTTCACCTCGAAGCGTTTACCTCGTCATCAGTGCTACTCACCAAGCGACGTGGTATTAAAGATGGCTTTTTAAAAGTGCCCCCTGCCTGGCGCTATTTTGTGTTCTCGATCATCTATTTAATGCAATATTTATTTATACTTCGATTTCAACACAGTGGCACTTCAAGATCACGAGGTAGACCAGTCGTTGCCAACTCAATGCCCTGTGACGTCACAGAAATCTTCTCTCTTGCTCCAAACCGACCGACCGAGCAAAGGTAGAGCACGTCGCGGCGGCAAGCGCACAGTGTTCCAATTAGAGCCGGGCATTCTATTATCGATCGGTCTCGGTAGCTTTGCTTTCGCAGTCTCAGAACCTGGAAGGTCGCGCGCGCGCCTTATCTGCCTGTTGCAATCTACACGTAGGAGACGATCCTTTTGATCCACATAAGTTATATTGTAGACATCGTGCATCGTACCGAAGGAAATAGCAAGCAATAACGTGTCAGTAAAAAATTAATACATTTTTTTATTTAAGGTCGCATCAACATCTAGATCATTGGCGACCACTATTGGATTTAACGTTGTGGTAACTGTGAAGATGACATGAAATGGTGAAGATATCGTGTCGGTGACATTTCAAGGACGAACACAAATACAATCATGCTCGAGGCGAGATTCGAACTCGCGATACTTCGGTCCGAGATCCTACGATAGTAGTGGCTTAGCGATCTCGGCCGCCGGGGATCGGCTAAACACATTTTTACTGTGGAAGATGCCTTCTTTCTTAAGAGGGCTAAAGGGCTCTAAAGGGCGCTGTGTGTGGCAGGGGCTGGGCGCGGCGCTGGCGCGCCTGGTGCAGACGGCGGTGCAGTCGGCGCAGGACGTGCTCCCGCCGCCCACCACCGCCCCCGGCGCCGGCCCCGCCCCCGCCCTGGAGCGCCGGGCGCTGCGGGGCGTGGTGGTGCACGCGTGGCTGCTGGGCTGCAAGCCCTCGCACCCCCCGACGCAGCAGCCGCTGCCCGACGACCAGCACGAGAGCGACGACGAGGACGACGACGACGACTCGCTGCCCGAGTTTGGGGATTCCCCGGTGGACGAGGAGAGCGCGGGCGCCCTGCCCTCGCCGGACGGCGGCGGCGCGGGCGGGCAGGCGGACGGGGTGGGGGAGGACGCCAAGGAGGACGAGCTGGCGGGAGAGTGGGTGGAGGAGGAGACTGTGGACGAGGACGATGGCAGTCCGATCAACTCGCGATCGGCTCAGCCTACCTCTGCACCCCATCCGCAAATGAATTCACATCAAATTCACGAGTAGACGAGGTGAATCCTAGACGTATTCGCATAGTTGTGTTTGAAGCAAATAACTAAACAAAAAATCTTTGGCAAAGGAACTGTACAAATTATTATTTCATTTTTAAAAGTATAAATGTAACAAAAAGGATTCGGAGTCAAATATACTCAACCACGAAAGGGGACATACTTAGAAAAGCAACATAAAATATTGCCATTGCCAAGGTAGGCATATATTCTGTGACCAACGTATTTTACTTGTTAATAAATATACTTTCGAAAACCTACCATTCTTGTAAATTATTTGACACCAAAAAAAACGCATGAATCAGGAAAAAGTGGCGACCACACTTATGGGAATGTCTAAACGCAATCGAGATTGAGGGTTGATACAACACCACGTGTGTTCTTACCGGATTTAAGCCCCATGGCCGCGCATACTTTTACCGACTGACTACTTCTGAAATTCCTTTCCAGAGATAGTTGAGGATCTGGTACCGGGAGAGCATTGAAAAACTTACCAGAGTAAAAGCAGCTTGACAATCCGCCATAGTCAGGTCTCTCATTGACAGAGAGCCTTCTTATTGTATGTGCATTCAGCTCTTGGCGTCAATACTTAATTCACACAAGCATACTAAGAGCCATGGCGAAGTGCATTAAAAGAAACCAGCCAAGACGAAGTGCAGATTATTTAAATTAAAACTAGATATAATAGTACATTAAAACATGCGAAACCAATACGAAACATAAAAGAAAATGCTCTAAGCAAAGGTGAACATAATTTTGCGAGACTGTAACGCACTATGGCACAATTTTTATTGCTACTACTTGTTCGGGAATCGAGATACAAGTTTGAAACAATTCCAAATCATATAATCAAACGCTCAAGTACCTTAATAAACATTCAAAATCAAGAAAGACACTGTAAACACAACTTCATTTTCATCCTGCCCTTGAACGCACGCTGCATGTCCAACATCTCCATCCGCTACCCGGCGCCGCGAAAGCATGGAGCCACGCCCACTCCGCGTGGGCACTTCGCACCAGCGCCCCGGGCCACCCGCCCGCCCGCCTGCAGAGGGCGCTTATCACGGGGCGCGGCGGGGGCGGCGGATGGCCGGCGATGGGCCGTCCCGTCCGTTGGGCGGCTGGGCGGTGGG
Organism: Acheta domesticus; assembly: GCA_031308135.1. Classification (NCBI taxonomy): domain Eukaryota; kingdom Metazoa; phylum Arthropoda; class Insecta; order Orthoptera; family Gryllidae; genus Acheta; species Acheta domesticus. The sequence continues at coordinate 53,006,466 of JAHLJT010003656.1, forward strand.
GCGATGGGCGATAGCGGGCGCTCCGCGGCGCTGCTCGTGCGCTCGACGCGTCGTTACCAGTCTTATCACGCGCGTTCCATCCCGGAGGCCCCGCGCCGCGCCAGACCGAGCCGAGCCGAGCCGCGCGTCCGCCCGCGCCCGAACCCGCGCCCCGCCCCGCCCCGCCCCGCCCCGCCCCGCCCCGCCCCGCCCCGCCCCGCCTCCGCGCCGATTTCGTAAGCCCGCGCCGCGCCGCCGCCACCCACGCGCGCGATGTTAACTTTCACTTAAATATCTTCATAACGGGCGCTGGCGCAACCTGCCCGACTGGTTTCCGGAGGTGCGGGGGCGGGGCTGGGGCGAGGGCGGGCGCGGGGGCGGGCCGTGCGCCCCTTCGCGGCCCGAGGCACCGCGATTTGTCAAACGTCGCGGCGGCGCCGCTAATAGATTCCCCGCGCCCTCGGCCCCAGGCCGCCCCCGCGGCCCTCCCCGCCTCGCCCCGCCCCGCCCCGCCCCCAGCCCCGCCTCCGAGGCGCACGACCCGGCCCCACTCGCTCACGGCCTGCGCGGGGCAGCCGCGCGAATCCACGCGGACTCTCGGCCCCGATGTCGAGTTGAATCTTTCGGCCCTCATACGCGAATGCTCTCGTTCTTCTATGGTACTCATTTCACAAACAATTTCTCTCGTCACGAAACCCAACTTCAAAGCAATACAATACGTATTGTGCACAGAAAACAACACACACTGAAACTCGCTATCAAATGATACAAGAATTGCAAAATCGCTCACTATTTTGAGTCATGTGGAAAATTCAGAACCGTACTGATTTAAGATTATTAGCATTTCCAAGTTTCAGTTCACACAGGTTTTTAAACTGTTCCGCATACTTTATACCCATTTCTCAACAAGCCGTAGAGGTGCTAGCTAATCCAAACAAGAGGATTTTCAGTTTTTTTTAGAGAGACTTAATACAAAGTGATTTTTAGAGGATGATTTTCTGAGCCAAGAATGTCTCCCCGCAGTGGCATCTTGCTGGTGAGAGGGCTTGCAACAGAAGTGATGTTGGTAGCACAAGCTTCAGCTTGAAAAACTTAAATTTCCTACTCACCACAATCATACTAGATGCTGGAAATGTTGTCCCCTTTTCTTGTTTTCCAGCGATGTGGTTGCTACCAAAATAATTGTATTTTTTAATATAAGGTCCTGATTCTGCTCAGTATGGAGAGACTTTTCTGGCGCACGTATATAATCTTGAAACACTGATAAATTTGAAATGTCATTTAAATCACAGCCCTCATATTATCAAAAACCCATGTTACATTCCAAATCATCAACTGCCTCTTCAACTCTTCCTACATCCCTAGAAAATATACAATTATCAAACAAGCTAGCCATATTTTTATCAACCACATTGTACTTTGCTTTAGGCAGTACTCATCTCATGTGTAAAGAACACATAGATATACAGGTCATGATTGACTTTTTAATCAAACGATTTCTCCAGTGTGCACCATCAACATCCTTATCAGTTTCAATAGTCTTTATATTTCTATAAACTTTGTAAAATTGTTCATTACTATCGGTTTATTATTTCACTCATACCTCTGCAATTCAAAAAGCTAAAGGGTACAAGGTTAATGAAAAATAAATTTGAAACAAATAAAAATATGCTCATCAATATTGTGCAAGTGAAAATGGAAAATAAATTGTTGTAATCTGAGCCAGCAACGCTAAGCAATATAAGTTGCACAAATAGAAGCGAAGCGTTTTACGCCGATCTTACCCCCTTCAAATACACACCGACACCCATCTCTAAAAGCTGTTACCAGACCTATTCTCGTTAACTAAAGTTCAATCTGGGATTCAGCAGCAAAATACCTCATCCAAAAACTCAATTCCACATGCTCTACACTTCTAACTAGGAATACAAACCCCAAAAAGGATACATATCCGAAGGAAAATACCCACAGTTTGTTTGCAGGAAACAACCCACAGATTCTCTTTAATCCTAATTCGTCTTATTCCTTAAAAAGAATTCTCAATCAGTGTTGATTTTTTAATAGAAATTCTTGACTTAAACCCCTGTATCTATTCCATTCAAACCCAAATTATTTGATAACCTTTACTTACAATTTCTCAAATGTAATATCACCCCTGTATTCTCATATTCATTGTTTACACCATAGCTGACGCCTGCTAAGATATAATATTAATATATAATATACAACACGTAAAATATTCACATTTTCCACATACTTGACAGTAACCATTCTGCTGTTGCGGTCCACTAGTTACATGGACTTCCAAACTGCATTTGATACTCAACAAATTACGATTGTTTTAGGTTAATATCTTGAGAATATTTATTACGAAGTTACTTACTTCAACATGAAGGCTAACTCTTACGGAAGAGTTGTGTATACATCGACGTAAGGCAACATTAAATACTCGAAAGCAATTTACCAAGAAAAAAATAATTACAATATTTTACACAAACATTAAAATAGTATTATTTGTTTAATATTTTATCAATAATACAATACCCAATAGTATTATAATATTTTGATCTTGAATACTTACCGAAGAATCTTCAATAAAAGTTCAAATACACCTGCTTTGCAAGAGAATGAATTTAGGATAAAACTATCCGAAATGAAATAATTCTTAGAAACCAATTTATTAATGTGGAGTTGGAAAGGTTGAGTTTGAGGATTTTCTATTTTATTTAGTTTTGCATCTCTTGCAAACTCATTATTAAATAATATTCTATAAAAAACAGATCTATTGGGTGATAAAACACGTATTTCAGGCTCTGAGGAGAGTCGAAGAGTACTACTTTCTCGAAAAGAAAAATTGCACAAATATCCACACAATGGCTGAAGATTAATGGGTTTCAAACACTCTAAGAGGTGTATCTAATTTCACTGGTACAATGTGAACTTTTCTTTTTAATTCCCATTTCCTGCTTACACAGACATTTATTACCTTGTTTGTACTTCACTTTATACTGAAAAAGAGAGTGGAATAATTAATATCTTCAGTTGGTGGGGGGCACATCCAGGAAACGAACTTGATGTGCGAAAGAAACTCCGAAGATAATGGTAATGTAGGAAATATAAGAGTACTATGCTACCTTTATTCGAGGGAATGCTCCAAAATACTTTTCCGTTTTGGAGGTCTCTCTCTCGTATAAACATGGACGTTTGTTTGTTTGAGATTGATAAACTCCGTCACTGTCTTTCGTGATCTCTACGAAACTTACGAACATCCGAGTGCAGAGTACTTTATTTTCCTTTCACGTAAATGATTTCTTTGTAATAATGAGTACTCCCCTTTTATCCTCAAGGTATTCCAAACCATTACGTTTTTGCAGTGGGAGTGTTTGGTGTACCTAAGTTTACGCACTGAACAATTTCAAATAATTTATTTACGTCCGTACTTCAAAGCTAGAATTTTATCGCTAATGAAAATGCAATATCTTGAACATGAATATGGCGCTTTATCTTCTCCCTCTGAACCTTTAATCCTAACAATGTGATCTGATCAGTCACAGGAGCAATTGTTTTTACATTCATTTCTGCCAAATGGGGCAGTAGGTAACATAGAAATAATTGGCATTTATTTCACAAATGTTGACTAGCTTGCAGGCGCTGTGATATTCCCAAATACGTTTGTCATTCCGTCAACTGCAGAAAGTTAGAGTGAACCCAAGTACACGTGAAGATAGAATCAAGAGTTTACATGAATATTATTTACACTTTTGATCATTTTTGATCATTTTTGACTAAGAGTCTGTATAACGTGGATTAAGGTGTGAGTGTATTGAAAGCACTGGTTTAATATTCCGTGATCTTGGAATGTGGATGGTCTCTCAATTTATCTATCAAAGATTTCTTATTAATATTCTCACGTGGTTTTTGAACTGATTTGTATCAAACAGTTGAACTGATTTGTATCCAACGAGCTAGAATATTCTAACTCCTTTGTATCAAACAAAAACGGTTGAGTGATCTTCGTCGATATTCAGCAGTTTTTGAACCTACCAAAATAATCGATCCCCTCCCTGACTCAAGCTCTAGAAGTCTTCTGTCATATCAAGATGGAGCAAAATCTGCATAACATCTTTCCATTTACTTCCCTAAGGGTACAATCAGACTGAATGCGACGGGTCACAGTACTTGAGATGTGTTTACGCTCATAGGTACGCGTGATTGCATACTGCCGCGCAACCGCGACACGTCGTCTCCTGTCTATTTGAACACTAAATTTTCTATTACGCAATTGTCTCAAAAGTTGTCCAAAACACCCACTTTCTGTCCTTGGATAGCACAGACAGCCACATCGCTGTTTTCGTGCACTTTCCAAGCTGATGAGACGAATTGAAGTCGAAACAGAATCTGGGAAAGATGACATAGGCGTAAGCCAAAGAATATGGTTGCCTTTTCACAACACCACTTCACGAGCAAAAGCTCTCGGTGGATTCGGCGGCCCCAAAGACGAAGTTTGTCAAGGGACTTTGCCGTTTTCCAAAACCAAAAGGCGAAGCTTTTGTGATTGGAGATGTGAGGCAAAATGGGATAATATGTAAACACAAGCAATAGTGTCGTGGCGATCTCGGGCCGAAGGATCGCGGGTTCAAATCCCGCTTCGGGCATGGTTATATTTGTGTTTGTCCTTTCACTCCCTATCATCAACTCATCATGCCATATTCACAGTTACCATAATGTAAATCCCAATAGTGGTCGCTAACAACAAAACTTTAACTCAACAACCAACTTAATTACTGTCTGATTTTAGGATACAGAGAAACTTATTTATGTCGACCACGTGAGTAATACCTTAAAATTGTTCTTTTAAAGGAGTGGTCTTAAAGAGAATATAGCACTAATAAACTGCACTCACAGCTGCTGCTGCTGCTACTAATCTTTATACGCCACGTATTGTAACACTATTCTGGTTTCAAATGAAAGAATTAATGTGGTTACAAAAAAGAATTGCACAATGTACTTTACGAATTGTCCTTCAGGTACTGAGTTATTGAAATAATGTGGTCTGATTATCATAATCCAAAGGTATTTGTTTCTGTGAAATTATTTTTCAAATTTATAAAACGATAGTTTCTCCACATTTTCTGGAAGGTGTGGGAGTTATCGTGAAATCTGATGCGCCTGCAGTTGCTTATCTGAAAGACAACGGAAGCGACCTACGACGTACCGTGCTCACAGTAATACGTAAACTCTTGGGTTTATTAATTTAGTGCAAGGTTTTCTGGTCGTCTTATAAGAAATGCAATGTTACTTTCCGACAAAAATTCATGTCATTGGTCTGGAAGAGGGGTGGCCGTCTTGCATTGGTCTTGTGGAATGAATGTCTTGCATTGCAATGCATTGGTCTTGTGGAATGATTATTCCCTTCCGTAGAAAACTGGTCTCGAGAAGGGGTGGTCTTCTCAAATAGGTTGTCATGTCGAGAAGTTTCACTGCATATCTCTGAAATCCTTTGCTTGCCATGACTCCCATTTCACATAGGACTAAGCTGGCCCACACGACTGGTTCTCCCGCACGGCCTGCCTCCTGGGAATCGCGGAGAGCTTGTCCCGGTCGATCCCCTTCCCCTCCGCCCCCCCCCCCGCGCGGGCGCCCCCGCCCCCCTGCAATTAGGGCTCGGCTCCGTTTCACGTTCATTCCCGCGGCGCGAGGGGGCGGCCGGGCAAGTGGGTGGGCGAGCGGGTGAGCGAGCGAGCGGCCGAGGGGGTGGGTGAGCAACCGGGCGAGGGGGTAGGCGAGGGGGGCGGGCGAGGGGCAGGAGGGTGGACGGGCGAGGGGGCGGGCTAGGGGATGGGTGTGGGGGCGGGCGAAGGGGGCGGGCGAGGGGGTGGGCGGAGGGGGCGGGCGAGGGGGTGGGTGTGGGGGCGGGCGAGGGGGCGCGCGCTGTGTACTCTACGCCGCGGAGGCCGGGCAGAGAGCGCGCGCGCGACGCGGAACCAATCACTGATTAGGGCTCCGCACCGGCGTGGCCGGGTCGGGCCGCGGTTGGGGGCGCGGGGCAAATCTGTAATGAAGTCATACGGCGCATGCGCCCGCACACCCCGCAGAGATCGATGAGAACGCGGGGGTTGGCAGGCGCCCGACAAGGGACGTGACCCTCGATTGTCGTGTTCGCCTCACAAATGCTTTCCGGTGGGTGCAGCATTCAGCCAGGAGCACGTAGAGTATTCAGTCTGTAGAATGCCAGTAATCTGTGTCCAAGAACATTTAAGATTTTGTAACTATTTGGCTCGCAGAAAGTCCCTTTTCACTTTCTGTCTCCAGGATCACGAATCAAGCAATATTGAAACGCAGAAAGACTACGTTGAATGCCACTCGTCACTCGTGTCTTGGGAATTTTAAATTCTAGCTTCATTTTAATAACTGAATACCAAAATGAAATATTTAGTAATACGTGTCAGTCCAGTAAAATTATGTCACTAAAGGGAAATTTACATTGTTAAAATTCATCATTTTCTTAGCATTTCTTTTCTTAATTTTAATCAATTACTACTGTTGTTTTTTTTGTGCATTGTGATTTAAATTAATTTCCGACTTCAATATTTTCGTAGACACAACAAATGATGTTAACTTTTTATTTCTGTTTCAAAAAGAAACAGAAATTCTTTATTTTCTCGCCTTTACGCGAATTACCTTCTCGTCTTTACGAATTACTTAGTAAGAAGAGAAATGTATGTAATCGTGCTCCAAAGAATGACAAATTTTTGGCAGAAAAATTCTTATTTCCGAGCCCTAGTAATGAAAAAGTGGATAAATACTATTGCTAAATATAGAAAAAACACGTGGTGTAGCCAGAATCCATGTTTCGGGGGTCCTTAATGCCGAAAAATCGATTGACGGCAAACATTCCTCTCCTTCTGTGGTCCGCTTGTGATCATTTCTAGCGTCTAAACCGTATTTTCTCCAAAAATGATATTTTCTGATCGATCTGAATGAAAGATTTGGAAGTTTCAAACGGATATATTGACTTATGTGGACGAAAATCAAACGGATATATTGATTTTTACATGAATCGAGCATTTACGTTTTTATGCGTTTGCCCTTGTTCGTCCCATAAGACTGTTCTGTGGTGCAGTGGTATGAGTGATTGGAAATGGCTGTAGTGATATGAGTGACGACTCTGACGACCTGCATTCGGAAGCGGAAAAAAGGTTTTTCGTGGTTAAGAAGGTGTTGCAAGTTTGTGTAGTAGTATAATATAGCGGTGCAGTGGTGCAGTTAGAAATAATGCGAGAAAATATGTGATTTTGTAGCACCCCTAGTTACTTTCTCACTAAGCAAAAGTAATGAGGATTCTCCTTATTTCCACTGATCCGGAACCAATTGTAAATGCTGAATGATATATTCTTTCCCTTGCTGCACATTTCTTTCTATGATTAATCTAAACCCAATACAAAAAACCAAATAAAATTCATTTTATAATAATACTGTTGGTATATTAGTTACTTTTTGTACAGTGTAGTTCTAAATAGCTGTACATCTGTAACAACGGTTGTAAAGTTCTTGTGGGCTTGTAATCCTAACTCCATTATATTTCTCTCCACCATCTCTTGATCCAAGCACATTCTATGTGGTCCACGGCTTTGGATTAACACACTAACCCTGGGTTGCATGAACCTATTTAAATATTAGTTAAACGCTATTGGACCTGTAAGTGTTGTCTTTACGGAAGAGAGCGTTGCAAGAACGTTCTTTAAGTTAAACGATTCGTTAAAGTACTCTCTAAATTATAGATTGAAAATTGGACCTGTAACTGTGAACAATTTGTTCACTTTCCCCATACTATAATACTACCTACGAAAAAAAAATTATCTTTCATATAATTAGTCGCATGAACTTCCAGGCCATTGGTGACCACAATGAAAAGACAATATATACAAAGTACAACAGAACATACAACAGCATTTAAAAGTAAAGCATAAATACATAATTTGTCAAATTAAGTGTAACATTAAATGACGACCATTAACAATCACATTAATCAAACAAGAATATAAACAAAAACAGAACACAAACAATCATCAGAATACTCCTACTGCGCATTACAATACAGTGTGATACTCCCCTAACTGAACCCACTATCATCGTTTAGTCTTAGAGATTAGTATTAGTATAACTGTTGATAATGTAGATACCTTTTTCAATAAAGGATGAGACACTGATGTTGTCTGGTATCAATGTTTTTATTTAGAGCTAAAAGATTTTTTTCGATAGCTTAGCTATCATCATCAGAGCTATCTTACAGCCTCTGGGCGGAAAGGCAGAACTCCGTTTTCCGCCCAGAGGCTGTAAGATAGCTCTGATGATGATAGCTAAGCTATCGAAAAAAATCTTTTAGCTCTAAATAAAAACATTGATACCAGACAACATCAGTGTCTCATCCTTTGTCTTAGAGATTGGTGACTGGTCCGGCCCCGTTCGTCCCCCGGATTGGCCTTTCGATTCCTCGCAGCTGGACAAGCCCACTCAAGCGTTTTTCGCCTCATGGACCAAGTGAGACTCGTGTTTACCCAGCGACCACACACTGGGCAGCGGGCGCGGGCGCTTACCGATTGGCTACGTCGCCGCCGGCGCTTCCCCGCGCTCTCGCGCCTATTGGCGCATCTCCGCTCTCCGCAACCCCGCTGCCCGCGGCCTCCGCCCGCCCTTGTGCATTGCAGAGCAGACACTCAGACCACCTCCACGAACTTCCGCTTAACAACTCAATCGGGAAATTCGTGGAATAAGGCTGCTACGGCAACCTGAGCGTTTAAAGTGAAACAATATAGTAGTGCTAAAAAAACCGCATCACCTCGCTCACAGTTATAATCTGCTGTAAGTTATAATCCTGAAAATACACCACTTGATTTGCAAATATCGAATGAGTTAAGAAGGCAATGTAATCAGAAACATCATATAATCCACATAAAATATACGATTACCAATTTTTGAGGGCGTATTGGGTTAGGAACGTCCTTTTTGGTGATGCGGTCTCTTGAGCACTACTGTATCTCTTCTACAGCCGGCTCAAGAACTTAGCCAAGGTTCTCTATTTTAAAACATTAACCAACACTTAATATTCAATAAAAGGGTGTGAGCCAAGAAGAAATAGAAGAATTAATTTGAGAAGGAAGTGACGCGATATGACAACTCCATGGAGAAGAACAAAAATATTAATGTCACTACCAAAAAAGCTTCACGTCACCATGACAGAAAGAGTGAAAATATGAGTCAGAAAAATTAGAAGGTAGTCTGGAGAAAAAGAATAACAACTGTTGGTCTTAAAGATTAATTTTCTGTATAGCAACTAGGGGTACGTCAGACTCAAAAGAGTACAAATAAGAAAAAAATAAAATAGAAAAATCAATATTCGATGATATAGAGGAGATAAGTGTAGAAAGCGGGAGATAAGGATACTCATGCCACAAGGAAGGATAATAACAATGGAAAAAACGAAACCTGCAGTGGATACGAACCAAAGGAAAAGAAAGCCGAGTGCGGAAACAGGAAGAGGACGACACCATGACAAGACAAATCAAAATCATTTATAATTAAGGAATGATAGAAATGCTCGGTAGCATAAAATATTAATTTTTATAGGGTAAAGAATTAGGGCATGATTCCTTTCACACATCTCCCTCGATCACTCAGTTATTTTTTTATATTATTCGCAATCTTCAGTAGGATAAACTAAAAAGGAAATCTCAGACACTGGCGTTCAAAGAACCAGAAACTAGCTCGTGGAAGTATTCTATTTAATATCTCGACTCTCATGACACCTATGTATAGATATTACCAAGACAATACAAAATATTTTGAACATTTTACAACTACGGCACGTAGCTTGGCCAGAAAGTAAGTATTGTACTTTTTGTTTGCTCGTACGAGGCGGAATCAATGAATCGTTGCTCTAGCTTTCCCACAAGCAAAGAACCATTCTTTGCAGTACTAGATTGATTGACTGATTGATTAGTGGTTGGAGGCGCATCAACTTTGTCATTAGTCTCGTTAGTAGCATGTAGTGCATGTTTTTATCATGGGAAGTGGCAGTGATCTTCCCCAGCCGGAGGGCGAAATCTGGCACAGACCTACCGTCGACTAGCTGGATATTCTTCCAATCGGGTATCTCCCACCTGCAAGACACTGCCTCGGCTGGAACAAGCTCTAAGCTCCCGACTTGTCTCCGGACATGTGTAGTAGTATAGTACTTATAAGAATGAGTGTGTGTAAGGGGTAAGGAAGAAGAAGGAAAGATGTCACGGTCAGTGACCCGTTTGTTAGAGAATTGATCTGGCATTCAGCAGGTGTTGATCGAGAAATCCCGCAAAACTGCAGACCAGATCATCCGGCCGCTAGAATTCTCCTCCAGACAACGGCTGAATTCGACCCAGCTATGTACCGAATGTCCTGCCACCGTCAGGACTGGAACCGTGGGACCTCACCGGTGAGAGGCAGTACAGTGACGTCAACTGATGCCCTGAGTCATCTAAGCTGGCCACAGTACTAGAGAGGTCTTCCTGTCATTTTCGACAGACCGCTGCTCTAGTGACGGGTCTAGTTTAATCTCCTTAACCCACCGTTCGCGCGTGGACCCGAGCTGTGAACTTGGCGTGAAGGCGGCGAAACCCCGAGCCACCAACGCAACGGGAATCGCCGTTCCCGACCCCTGAACCGGTCCTCCCCCTCCCCCACTCCCCCCTGCGCCACTCGTCGCGGACGGGAGAGTCCGGGCGTCGCGGAAGCCGATACCATCGCGCTGACGCTCCGGTTTAAAACGCCCCGGCGCCCCGGAATATTGTTTTACTTTACTAAACAGGCGAATAAACGTTTACGAGGTTCGTGATACATCTTGATTGGTTATCGTGATGAGATCTCAGACAAAACTAAGGTGAAGTTTGGTGGCGGAGTAGATTAGACACCAGTGCATTTTGTTTATTAGCTGTCGTGTTGTGATCTTCGTGTTGGGTGGGTAATGATCGTTAGAGCCCCGTCATTTATGAGGCAAATTATACCCCAAGAATGAGTGTAATTGATTGAGAATCATTTTTTCTTCACAAACAAATTGTAAAAATATGTGTAAATATTTGTAAACAAATCTGTGTTAAAATGCATATATTACAGTTAGGTACTTTAATAAGAGTAAACGCAGAATTGTAATGAACTTGCAGCTAAATATTTAGATGAATTTATATCTACCGTAATTATGAATAGAATAAAATATGCGGAAGCTCGTTTTCAAAATAGCCGCGATGAAATTGTAAAAACAGTTTTTTAACCTATTCATTTAAAAACAAATATATTAACATTATGAAAACAAACAATTAAAACGGTATATAATCATAATTTTGTTTCTTTACCCTACTAGTTTATTATTCGTTCATCCAATAACCTTTCTTCTAAGTCTTCCATTTGACAATTCAGAAATTCAATGAATTTTTTCTCGCAAATAATTATTTACTCATATTACACGAACTTCCATTGAAATTCACATATTCCTATTGCTGTAATAGTAAATACAATAAATGACAGGAAAACAACTAAATCGCAGCAAACAAAAAAGGTTCGGTGTTTTAAGTTAATGGCAGGAAACGATTCTTAATACTTAAATACATCATTTCATGCATAAATATTGGTTGTCCGGGCCTCTGTGATGTCTCTAAGGAGACCTTCTAGTCTTAGTGGCAAGCAAGACGTCGATGCTCTGGACTTCAAACCTTTTTATTTGCTCGTTTGGTGAAGGGGTTATCGAAGATAATGTTCTAATATTATCCTTGACGTCCATTTTTCTTTTTCCATGTCTACCTTCATTTCATTGTTGTGTCATTTTCATTGTCTCCTTTCCTTTAAAACAGGTTGAGGTTAAAGTGCGTATTTTCGAAATTTCAGTTCGCAATCAAGGTGGAGTTTATCCATTTTGTGTGGTATTTCAACTGTAATAGTAAGGAAAGAGATCTGGTTTTAGGTCGTAGGAGAAAAAATGAAAGTGAGTGGAAAGGGAATAAAATCAAGTCTAGAATTAAGGGAGCAGATAATGTAAATTATAAATATAAATAAAAAAAATATTTACAAAATAAATACAATAAAAAAAATTATTGTTCCTGCGTTTGTTGGAGGTCCAGACTGTGGTTGCAAGAAAAAGTGCTGTGAACGTGGCAGAGTTGTGAAGTGAAGAGGAAGATAACTTTTCTTTGTAAATTATTAACTAATTTTCGTATAATAGAAAAGCTGGCAACATTTTTAAGAATAATAATTTTTTTCTTCTCCATTTGATTAGTTTTATATCAAAAACCGAAGTAATTTTTTTAAACATGCTTACTTCAATATTGGAACCACATAATGGCACACTAAAAGGTTCGAAGTTTGCAACACTTTGATTTACATAGCGATGTATTCATAAACTCTAAACCAAAAATACCATAAGAGTTACTTTAAGAATGTATAAATAAACATTTTTTAATGTGAATAAAACAATACATTTTGAAGTAAATAGTTTTTACATTTCCCCAAACGTTGAAGCCCATGAACATCGTACGTTTTAGGAAAGGAAAACATCTGACATGCCAGTAAAATTATTAAGCAATTTGGTAAGAAAGTTACTTAATATAGGATCAATATACAGAATGTGTGTAACAATGTTCCATTAAATTGCATGATACATTTTTCTACTTTCAGCAATTTTTAATCTTTTAAGTGACAATTATCATTCATGAGACATTTTTTTCATTGCAATCGTAAAAACGTCACAAATGACCTTCATTCATACTCAAGTTTCCGACTCTCTCAGTCTTTTTAATCCATGATGGTAATTGCATTTCTGGGAACTTCATGGTAACTGATCCCGGAACGGTGTGGAGGTATGTGACACTTTCCACATGTCCAATGCCTCCAGACTGGTTTCGTAATGGATTCGCGGAACATTGTGCGCCTACCGCTATGCCTGGATTTCGTCTCCATTCCGGAACGTACTGCAATGCTTGTCAGAGTCGCTGCAGTGACTTCTTATGTTGTAGTACCTAAACCCTGGAAAGACGTACCGTTCGCTGCCTTAATTATCTCTTAACTGAATACCTGTTCGCCAGACGTTAAAAGACAATACTACAAATCTTCGATAAACCTACAAGGAAATGTGGCCAAGAAGAAAAAAAAATGACGGCGCTTAGAGAATAATGCGATAACAAAATGAGAGGGTTCGTCTTCTAGTCGTTATTACCTTAAGGTAGCTGTCTATCTGAACAAAAAAATCTAGAATTTTTTTTTTTGTTTTTCCTTGTACATCTGATTTCTTTATGCTTTTAGAGATCAAATAATACAAAAGTTTTCTATTTGTTCATAAATAATTGGCCAAAATGCAGGTATTTTATCAGGTATTTATGCAGGTATTATATCAAACAGAATAATTCTTCAACAAATCGATGTACTTTGATAATTCTTTTTTTAATTTATCATAATTTTCTATTCTATCAAATGAACTAGAATGGTAAAGGCACAGTGAAAACTAAGGAAACAGAATTCGATTATTTGAGAAAAGTAATTGTTTATCAATTTACTTGGGTCATTTCATTTCATATAACTGAAACTTTTAATGAACCATTACCTATTCCATGTCCATTCCCTAGAACAAATTATGAGTTATATGCTGCAAAAAGAATTGTATTATTATCTTTAATAGTTTATGATTTAAGATGTTTGACATGCACGAATGTTCTGAAAATTTACAATTCGGGAAAATGCATCGGAAGTTCATTTACTTAGGGCTTGAAAGTTAAAAAATTCTCACACACTAGAAATGTAGAAAGAAATGGTTTGAAGCATTTAAAAGAGAATACACACGACTCAATAAAAATTGAAAAACATGAAATTTCACGATTTTTCATCATTTTGAGGTAGACAACTATCTTAACAATTAACCTTTTGACAAGCTTAATTATCCCTTTAAAACTGCAAAATGACAAAATTATAATCAAGAATTTTATTTGCTCATGACATAATGTGTCGAGTCAGAGCGCCAACGAATAGTTACATTACATGAAGTCAAATGTCACGAAACCAACAAGTTTGTAGTCTAAACGTCAATTTATAAACGTTAAGCTAATTGATGACATTCGAAAGCGTAAAAAGACATTGTTTAGAATGACCAATTTCCGAATTTAGAGTAATGGTGAGCAGCTAATTGCAGAGCTGTTCAGAAGAGCCATCGGCAGCAGATTTTATGAAAGAGAAGCTATAATTCCCATATGCTTTCTGGAGCGCCGATAACCCTAATCGCACCCCTTTACGGACATTAGTTAATCTAAGAATAAAGAATAGCAACGAGCGTAGTTGACAAAATCTGATAACCAGAAACGTTCTTTCTAATGCAGTAGAAACTACTTTGCATTCAAGATCGAGCTGCAGATTCGATGCAGATATAACAGTCCTGTCGCCGAACGAACTAAACCTCCACTCCTCTCGCTTATAGCGAAATAAGAGCTCAAGAAAAGTGGGCGAATATTTTTTTATATACTACTTTACTAGAATTACTAGAAGATATTGCCGGAAAGGACTTGAGATATGAGCAATCGAATAGTTGAAGGTTACGTAAAGGTAGGGCCAATAACAGCAAAACAAACTTGAAGAATGGTCATCACTGGTGTCTTCACCTTTTGTATGAAGGTTTTTCGTGTGAAATTTTTGTTGGTAGAGAATGTTAATGTAAGTTATATTTGTTTATAACTTGAACTCAGTTTCAAAGCATTCACCTGAAAAATAAATGCTGGAGAACTCAATTAATATGAACTCAAATTGAATCTGAAAAGAAGTAATTTATTTACAACAAGATTTTTGTATGCGATTTTATACACATAAATGTATGCTGCCATGTAACGTAACTTCAAATGCTGTGCATTGAGTCACTTTCAATTCCATGCTGTTACCAGCAGTTTGAGATGGAAGAGTACAGTTACTTCAAGAATCGTGTCAGGAACACTGCATACTGATTCACGCTTGTTCGTGAAGTGAAGGCAAATGGAGTAGGTCTGGGATAAGACTCTTGCTGGCAGCGGCGACAGCGCGGAGGCAGCCCGGTGGAAATTGCGTAATGGCAGCCATCGGCGGGGTGGGATGGGAGGGGGGCAAATTGAAGGGGGCGGCCCCTGTGGGCCAGGCGGGCAGCGCACGCGCGCGCCCCAGTGGCCCCTGAACGCGGCCCCCGCGGTGGCCAGGCGGAGGCTCTTCCCTTGCAGGAACCAACCGACAACTCCTCGGACTCGCACGAGTAGTACTCCGACCCAGGTGCGTGGAGCTTTCTAGTTACCGGCTTAAGTGGCTACAATTGATGCCACACAAATATGGCATCAATTGATGCCACACAAAAGTGGCATCAATTGATGCCACTGCAGTGCCTCTGGCGGTCCTTGGGTTGCACCCCCCACGGTGGCAGTGGTTTCGACACTTGCTGCATACAATAGTGCTCAAAGAAATCGAAATCTAAAAAAATGGTCATTCTGCATTTTACTAATCCAATATACTCTCAAAAATTGGTAATCATATATTTTGTGGATTATATGATGTTTCTGATTCCATTATCTTCATAACTCACTCGATGTTTGCAAATCAAGTGATGTATTTTCAAGATTATATTGCAGATTATAACTGTGAGCGACGTGATACAGGTTTTTTGAGCACTACTCTTGGTCGAATTTAGCCGCTGTCTGGAGGCGGCTGCTTTAATCGGTAGTTTTCCGTGGTTTCCTCGATTCACACCAGGCGGATGCCGGAAGAGTTCCTTAACTAACCGGCAACGGACCCCAAGTTTTCCTTGCCCTAACTTCACTTCTTACTTACACACACTTACAATTACATCCACTACACTACCACATGCTGGGAGACAAGACGGGAGCTTACCCCGGCTGGGGTGGCGCACCGCTGGTGAGAGATATCTGCTTGGGGACCTCTCCCGCAAGCCGATATGTAGGTCGGCACCGGATGTCATTCAGCAGGGGAAGAACATCGCGATAAAACATGCACTGCACTTACGGGACTAATGACCTTACCAGTTGATGCGCCCGGAATTACTAGTCAATCTCTCAATCAATCAAAGTTTGCTCTTGGAGCCTTCCTCGTGCGCAGAGATACCTGACGGGGGAAACTCCGCAAGCCAACGTCGTTCGGCGCCGGATCTCCCTTCCAGCGGAGGAGGACCACAGCAATTGGTTGATTAATCAATTGAACAACCCAAGTCTGACCTCTGGTTGGCCTCTATTTCTTGTTGTGGTGCTTATCGGACTTTCGTGAATTTACATTTCTTTTTGAATGGATGGATGCTACAGATCAACCAATATCTAACATCATGATTACGCCACACTGAAGTACAACCGAATTTACGTGACTCTGAGACTCGTTGGTCTGAGGCTCGGATAGCCGAATATTTGAAGAGAGCGAAGGTGAGAAATTTTTCGGTTTTAAGAAAACTTCGTAAATTGAATGATGATAATTACCGTGGGTAATTACGTAGTAGTCAGACAAGTTGAAGAAGTTAGACAGCTCACCTTTCACCTCTGGATATGAGGATCCAAATCACAGTCGATCCGAATGGATTTAATGGCGGACAAAGCGAGTTCGCGGCAGGTTTTCTGAGGGTTCTTTCGTTTCCCGGCACCCTTTTCAATGTTAGTCCACATCATGCATATCACATCTAAATCTCTCTGACATCAAATGATACAAGTACGCCTCGGATATGGTCATAATGCTTAGGTACGTTCATCCTAGTAAAAAATATTGATACGGTTCACTACTGCTAGATATTTACATTCATTTGTACGTTAATAGAGCAATGATCCAGGATTATGATATATAGTTGCAAGAGTCAATTTAAATTAGTGACACACCGACAATATCTATCGACACACTATTACTTCGCATCACATACTCGCGGATCCAGAAGGGTCTAACAAGTGATCGAAGTTGTTGATCCACATCGTCCTAAGGTTCTTTGATTCATCACTAACATTATAAAACAGGAGAGCCCAGGGATCACGCATCTCCGTCTCACTTGAGGCAGTGAGAAATTCCTAAGTGTATTGCAATAGAGAGAGAAATCTCAAGAGAGAAGGAATCTCGAAGGTAGGAAAGACGTTGAATGAGCGAAAGAAGTTTGTGTGTAAGTACCGTTTGATATACGAAATGACATAACACATTCCTCAATAGCTACTAGATAAAAAGAGCCGAGTTGAAAGTAACTTAATGACAACTCTTCTCTTTACAACACATCTGCAATGAAACACCCAGGCGATCTCCATTCCACTCAACAAAGCTTGTCCTTACACTATTTCAGTCCGAAACTATAGCAAGACCTACGCCACAAACAGGTCGTTTTTTCATTGTTTCTCATGAGAGGGACCACGGCTTTGAGTGATGATAAGAGGGATGGAATATCACAAATATGCCGGTAACGGGGTGATGCTGGTAAGATACCGATAAGAACCTACTGGCTGACTCCCCTAATTCTTCGCTTTCCGTTTACATTTCTCAAATGTTCAACATTCCACCGCCGTTTCCTACTGCTGTTCGTGCACACAATGTGCACACGAAATTTATACAGTAAGTTCAACAGCTATTAACTACACGAGTCATTTACCTGACCGTGCTCTTTCCTTCAACTTAACGAGATTCAAGCGACTGAGAACTTCCATGTGGCCCGCCTCGCTGGAGAACACTTCAGCTTCCCAGCTTCCGAGACAAGCACATCATTTACGAAAACGCTACTTGTGCGATTGACACATGAAGTGGGGGGGAGCTGCCCCGCCCCTTCGCAGCGGCCGCCGGTCGCGTCCGCACGCGCGGCGGGACCTTCAGCCGGGCAGTCGCCCGCCCCACCCGCGACTGCGGTTTTGTCTGCGCCGCTTCCTGTAGCCTCGGCCGCTGGCCGCGCGCTTCCCCTCCCCGCCTCCGCCCTTC
Organism: Acheta domesticus; assembly: GCA_031308135.1. Taxonomy (NCBI): domain Eukaryota; kingdom Metazoa; phylum Arthropoda; class Insecta; order Orthoptera; family Gryllidae; genus Acheta; species Acheta domesticus. The sequence goes on from JAHLJT010003656.1 coordinate 53,024,406, forward strand.
GCCCCGCCGCCGCCAACGCTGGCCCCTCCCCGGTACAGCCATCCCACACCCGCCGCCGCCCTCGTCAACGCCTTCGTGTCACCACCTTCACCGTCTCCCTACCTGCCATACCACCACCAGTCCCACCGTCTGCGCAACCGCCACCACCGCCACCATCGTCACCGCTGCCCCACCGCGCCGCCATCTGCAACGCCACAGCCGCCGCCACCGCTGCCAGCTCCCTCAACGCCATTGCCATCATTGTCCTTACCGTCGCCGCCGCCAACATTTGCCACTGCGTTTAAGGTTACTGTCATCTTTGTCAGCACCGCCTTTGACTTCTCGGTTACCGCTACTCACCACTCGATCACCGCGCGGTTGTCGTCAGCCCTTGCTTTCGTTACCGCAGCCACCTTTACTGCCATTGATGCCCTTACTGCCATTGCTACTACCATCACTATCCCTACTGCCTTGCTACTTTCACTACCCTTATTGCCATTGCTACTACAGTCAAAAACAATCCGCAATCACTGTTGGCATTGCCACTTAGTTTCTTTGTCGTCGTTGTCTCTTTCACCCCCTCTGCGCTAACATTCACCCCTACCGCCAGCGATTTTCCCCCTCAGGCTTTCGCAGCCTCCGCTCCCACCTCCTACTATTTCATCCGTGGCGCTTCACTTCTCTCCTGCTGTCGCAACCCTTCTGCCGCCACAAAAACAACCTTCACCGCTGTTGACGTTACGCCCACCGACGCTGCTGCCTCCACCTCCGCAGTCTTCACTGCCGTCAACTCTCTTTATTTTCCTTAGCATCCCTTCTGACGAGTCGCCTTTGCAAACGAGTAATATACACCTTAACTACTCGAAATTTTCAGATGTACTGGAGGTTACTATTCCCTAAAAAAACAATGACTATCGTAATAATTACTATCCAAACATTCTAGTCTTTTGGGGGAATATTATGATTAAAATATAGTTTGAAACTTTTATGACGCTTGTCCATTTATGTTTACAAACGTCTGATTTTTTTCTTCAATGTTCGTCTTGATGCTAGCGCAAGCTTCTCGCATTGCATTCCGCGAATGATTTAAGCTATCTTATCTGGGGCTTCCGCAGAAGCAGGTCAGGTATTGTCAAGGCACAACAATTGAGGACGATGGAAAGTGGTCGTAGGGCGATGGCGGAGAATGCGGGGCAGCGGATTGGGCGTTACGGGGGCGAAGCGGGCCCATGCGTGGGCAATGTGGGGACCATGCTGAGGCCATGCGGGGCCACGCGGGGTGAGACGAGGCCGATGCGGGGCAGGTGCGGGGCCGATGCGGCCGAGGCGAAGCAGATGAGTGGAGGATGCGGGAGCATAGACTAAAGAGGGACATCTTTACTCTATGGCGGGAGTGAGGCCGGGGTATGGGGGACCAAGACGGGGCGAGGTGGGGAGATGGCGGGAGGGTTCGAGCACAACACGAGGGCTCCAGTTGCACCCGTGACTGGCGATCGGTGTGGAAGCGTGTAGCAGGACTCTCAAGATTACACTCAAGAGCTACGTCCTTTGACGAGTGTGTTCGACTTGACTGAGTTTACGTACATAAAGACCTTTACATGTCTTCATGATTTTATAAAATGCACGCGTGTGATATACGAAATATTTATTTTGAAGATCGGCATGTTCCACCTATTTTTATCATCATCCAGATTTAAACATGTTTATATATTCCCGAAACAATATCTCTTTTTATGTATATTATCCGTTTGTGTTAGATTTACAATTGTCGAAGAGAATGTTTTCGATTTTTGAAGTGCAAAGCTAAGGATTTTTTAAAGAAAATTGGCCTCCCTCAAGTTCTTTCCCATTCAAATATCAAAAGAGAAACGAATTTAGAAGAATGATTTTAGCTCCTCCTCAATGTAGAAGTAGAATAACACAAACTAATTAGTATGTAGTTGAAATGGATTTGCTTCATATAGTTTTACCGAGATAAAAACGACTTTACATTATACAAAATACATATTCACTATACTTCAAGTTCCTTTTTATCGCAAGATTCTTGTCATCTGCCTTATAGATACTCTCTAGTAACCTGCAACGATATAAAAACGTATTATTCTTCCTCGTTAAATATTATTATTTCTGAGTACCTACATCATTGCTAATTATGAATATCGGAAAAAGGAAATGTAAAAAATCATGGTAATGCATTTATTGTATTTAACATTTCAGTGGTAAATAAGACTGCACAGAACAAAATCCTGACATTACAATCTAATAAGAAAATATGATGTTGAACACACATCCAAACCACTTTCCATACCAATACTTGAGCGTGACACACCATCAATGTCGTTAGATTCCTCCTAAAACGAATTACCAACAGAAATCGTCCATAAATTCCTAATCCATTCCTGGCGGGCGTTCAGCGGACATCAAAGAATGTCCTCCGCCACGAGCGTCTCAAGATCCGTATCTCGGCCGGCGGGCGCGGCGCGGCGCGGGGCGGCGGGAAGGAGCCGTCGCTTCGAGGGCGAACGCACTGTCCACCTGTACGCGGGCGATGGAGAGGATGCGGGGGCGGGGCGGGGGCGGCGCGCTCGTGCCGTATGGACCGCGGGCGCGTCGATGGCCGCGCAGATAAGTTAATAACAGGCGCGCCATCGCCCGCCCACGGCGCGCTGTCCGCCCCAGAGTCGGGGGGGCGGGGCGGGGAGGGCTGAGGCCGAAGGGGCGGGGAGGATGTGCTGGTCGGCGCGGCGGCCTCGTGGAGCGCGTTGCCGAGATCCGATTACAGGGATTATTTGGAACTCCTTGCCAGCTAGCCACCTCTGATCAAATTGATACATTTATTGCAAAGTATATGCATTCGGTTCATATTTAAAATTCAGCTGATGAGTGGCATGAAATATACCTATCTTATGCTAATGATTGAGAAAACATTATGCAAAAGAAAAACTGTGCATGTATAACACATCACATTTATAAATTTCTAAGAAAGTTATGGAAAGTGGTTTTGAGATTAAGAAGACATTTAAGGACAGCATAGAAGCTCATATATTTATCTGAGACATCCAAAAACTACAAATATTATATTATTAACACAAATAAATAAAGTGTGTACCATAAAGGATACTTGTTACTATTTTCTAATAATCGCAAAGTAGCCTTTGGTCGTGTGAGAATTGTCAATTGGATGGATAACCAGGATCACTGAAAAAATACAAAGCGTGGCGAGCAGAACACTCCACCTGCATTTAACCCCTAGGAAATATCTTGGTACTCAATTAGAACGGAGGCTGAGTCAACTTCAGAGCTCACAAATTCCATTCAGAGCTTTTTTCGGTTTCCATTCAGAGTGATTCAGGCGGTTTCCATTCAGAGCGATTTTCCATTCAGAGTCAACGAAGTGATAAAGTATACAGATAATTTTTTACGGAGACATACAACAGTAATAATTACTGGCAATCATTGGAAACTATACAGGGGGAAGCTAGAAAGATGCAAATCCGTTCCCTTTATAGGGCGTCTCTCCATCATATTGGGAGGCAACCCGGAAATCATTGAACTTCAGACGTGTGTCGCTGTTGGGATGATAGAAGTCTCACTACATTGATGCATAGTATGTATGAATGTGCCAACCTTTTGTTTTAGTGGAAGTATTCTTGTTGTTCACGTTAAATAGTTCTATCCATCTCGCGTTTTATAGTCTTAATTTTCGAAATATTCTGGAGAAAATAAAATTTATTATATGCAAAGTTACTTTCGAATTTATTTGTAATGTATTTTTCGAAATTACTCTGCCTATTTTCGTTTTATGTCTCGTAGACCATAAAATAGGAGATTTTAGAGTCTAAAAATTAATGTGAATGTGAATTAACCCACCTAATGAAAGATAATTATCAGTTTTTGGTACAAATAATTGCATCATCACAATTCAAATAATCGCAACGAGGTAATCCTGGGTGGTAGCGGTAAACCCAACCGCCGATCACCGTTTTTTCGAACAGATGTCAAATGCCTGTCACGTAAATTATATAATTTGTGGTGAATCAATTTAATAAATGGATAAATAGTAATAATAAATAACAATACATTAAAAATGTACAGTAAAACTCCAATTATCTCGTCTCCCACTATTTGGATCAATATGAGGAAAATAGTATATTATGCACGTAGTTTATATTAAGCTTCATTGCATGAGTACATGCTTTAAAAACGAGCGTCGTTAGAAGAAAGTTTTCAAATCAGTGCAAATACAATAAAGTAACAATATAAACGAGTTGCATACGTTATATTCTGTATAACAACAATATACCCAGAGAATGAAAGTTTAGTTTTGGAAACAACTTCATTGCGACGTGACGGGCATTTGACATCTGTAGGAATAAACAGTGATCGGCAGTTCGGTTTACCGCTACCATCCATGATTCTCTAGTTGCGATTAGTGAATTGTGATGACACAATTATTCGTAACAAAAACGGAAGTACGTTGTACTCTACGTAAGATGTCATTTTATGACATTTTATGGCACACGATTTCTTGTAGTGAAAAAGGCCTTTTTATAATTCTGGAATACAAAAAGTACATTTATATGACCAAAACTACTTTATTAAAACAACGAATTGATTTGATTCGACAGTTATTACAATACATTATACGTTTATTGATAACTTTAAATCAATCCACATCGATTGTATTAAAATACAAAATCTTCCGACGAACAATGAATACAGTACTCGCATTATTTACATAATATTTACATTTCTGTTTGTCAGTGACACGTAGAGTTTGTTATGTACGTCAGCGAGTTAGTATGTACGTCAGGTTTGATTAATCATATTGACTTTATTTGAACATACTTTTACGATGAAACACATATTTAAACAATATAACTGATACTTTTCCAATATCTTTCTTTGCTCGAAGTGGAAGGGTCAGACATATGTAGTATGTATAAAATTATTTTTTATGAACTCGCAAAGTACAAATAAAGCTTTTTAACATGAAAATACCCGCCAAAAACGGCATGCCATGTCGCTTATTATAAAGCCAAGTATCATTTCTCTCGCACATACAGTCTCCTGTACCGCCATGACTACGGCACTATAATAATAATAATAATAATAATAATAATAATAATAATAATAAAAGATGACGAAAGGGGAAAAAGGAAAATAGCAAGAAAAAATAATGAAACTGTAAACTGCTGGGGATAGTTCTGCAGGAGTGCGACGGGTTGCAGACTTGCGCCTGAGAAAAAAATACGAGTACTCAAATCTTGAATGATAAAGCTAGTCCAACCAAAGATGGTCTAATGTGTATTGAACGCTAGAGTTTCGTGAATATCTTTGAAACAAAATGTATTGTATGACAGATTTTTATGTATATCGCAAGTTATTTAATTATACTACACGTATTGCATCCACAATTCTTACGAATTGTATAAATGAATTTCGCAATTTTTCAATCCTAAGACCATACGATTCGTAACAGATAAGGTATTTAAAAAATAAAGAAAGGAGGATGGAAATAATTCATAGTGTATCAGTATAAGAGGGAGGGAACAATACAACATATTTCTGTAAAGTCTATAATTCGAGGTAATAAAAGTAAGAGGAATTAATTCGTTTTTTTTTTCTGAAAGAGAAACATTAAAACATACAACTTTTATTTCTCAAACAGTCAATTTCTTTCCCCTTGTATCCACATCGAATAGACAGTTGACGTGGTCCATTAGCAGCGCACGCCCTTCACTTGCATCATCAATCTCATCATGGCCGCGTGTGCATTATCTTTACATCGACGGAGGACGGAGCTTCGTGACTCTTAAGGCGCATTAAGGCTCATTAAGGCGCGTCGCGTGTCCACCTCATTTGAATAACTTTGGCATCTCCTGCACACATGGGCGGCGGGCGAGGGGCGAGTGGGTGGGAGCGGGGGGGAGGGGCGCACGCGCCGCAGCCGCCGCCTCCGGGCGAGTAGCAGCGTCCGCGGAGCACAATGGCCTGCCGAGGGGAGAAGAGGCGGCTGCGGGCGCCAGCAGAGGACACGACGATGCTAGGCGAAGGAGTGGTGGGGGGGTAGAAACAGTGTTGCTGAAGATGCTAGACCAAGGAGTGGACGGGGTAGAAGATGCCTTGCTGAAGATCGTAGGAGGCGTGGAGGTGATTGAAACAGCCTTGTTGAATATACTAGGCGAAGGAATGGAAGTAATAGAAACAGCTGCCAATTATTTATTTGGAATATTTCCAATTCATCGCTTCTACATCATTTTTTACTACATTGGACAATCTGCCTCTCTTTGTATCTAAATTTTTCAGGCAAGGATTAGCTATTTCTGACTGACGTTCAGAAGATGCAGCAAGAAACAATAATCCAATCAAATAAGACAATTACACTGACTTATTGCTTGCACCATGTCTTTTTTGTTCTAGAATTTGCGACCGCGACATACAATTCTCGTGTACCATTTTTACTTTCTCGCACTTACTAACGTAGGAAGAAAAAGTATTGTAATCGTGCGCGGGAAAATGGCGAATTTTCGACACAAAAACTCTTATTGTCGGGCTTGGTAACGAAAAAATGGATAAATACAGTTGCCAAATATAGGAGGAAAATCCTCTAAGACGTGGTCTAGCCAGATTCCGTTTTGTGAGTCAATCGTACCGAAAAATCGATTGACGGCAAAACGTCTCTCTGCCCGTCCGTCCGTCTGCGCATGAGGTTAGCGCGTAAACCGTTCAGGCGATTTTCTCCAAAATTGATATTTCTCAATCCTTCTGGCTGATGCCCTGACCCCTGGGATTTGAAACCGATATTTTAATTTTGGGAGTACATCACATGAAGCCCCTCGGACATTCTCAAAATTTTTAAAAGAATTGCTCCAAATTTTTCGATTAAATTTTGTTGCTGAATACGTTTGTGAATACGTGAATACGTGAATGGTGCAGGTCACAAAGAACTGTTAGCTTACGATGACAGGCAATTCACAAGTGAGCAGCCAGAATATTCGGAATTATTTTGATGACAATTGCATATTCTAATTACTGTAATGATATTACGAGCCAATCGTATTAGCCAAGCGAATACACATAGTTTTGACAACGTTGCGCAGGCAACAGTGCGTTGCTCGCTTCTTCGTTGAAGTGAACATTTTCAAACAATAACTCAGTAAATTAGTAGCTCAGAAAATGCAGTCAGCAGTTCGTAGCTCAGAAGATGCAATATTTCAATATTACGTAGCTGTTTCCAATAACGTGTTAAAGTATATGCTATTGTAGCCCCTGGGACATTTTCAAAATTTCCACAAAAATGGCTAAACATTTTTTCTTTATTTTTCTTATTAGTATAGAGGAAAATACACTTATAGATGTGGCATAGGTCCGACTCTTAGGGTTAAGTCTAAATTTTCCAAAATTTCAAAAGTTGAAATTTTTTCGGCGTCTTCCTACAACTACAAAAGATAGAGATTTTTCCTTCATATACAATTTGTGGTGCAAAATTTGTTCTTGCATTAAGGTCATAGATACTTTTTGAAACTTTTGGTAGTTTTCTCGCAACATTGCGTAAAATATGTGCAATATTAAAAAATAACAAAAACAAGATTTTCTCGAAAACGGCTATAATTTTTTACTTTCCCGTATACATGCGTATAGGGAATATATACGAAGTTATATACATAGTATAGGGAAAGTTATGGAATGCTGCGCGAAAAAAACGGCAAATTTTCGTAGGAAAAAATTAATTGCGGGGCCCTGACAACGAAAAAGTGGATTAAACCAGTTACTAAATTAAGAAAAAAATCTAACACGTGGTGTAGCCAGAATCCCTGTGTTGTAAGTCCTTGATACCGAAAAACCAACTGAAAGAAAAACGTCCGTCTGTCTGTCCGTTTGTCCGTCCGTGTGTCCGTCCGTCCGTCTGTGAACACCACTAACGCCTAAACCACTCGTAGGATTTTTTCCAAATTGAAGAAACTCTCGTTCATCTGTCTTTAGTCGAAGCGTTGAGATTTTGAAAAAATTTCTTCAACATTTGGAGGTACTTTACATGAAGCCCCCCCCCCATGGACATGTTACGTTACGTAGCGTAGTAGGCGCAGCAGCAGAAGCTGTGAGTGCAGTTTAATAGTGCTATATTTCCTTTAAGACCACTCCTCTTAAAAGAACAATTTTAAGGTATTACTCACGTGGTCGACATAAATAGGTTTCACTTTACCCTAAAATCAGACTGTAATTAAGTTGGTGGTTAAGTTGAAGTGTTTTTTTAGATTATTAGCGGATTAACATATGGGATAACTATTCGGATTAACATTATGGGAACTGTGAAGATGACATGATATTTGGATGATAGCTAATGAAAGCACGACACATATAACCATGCCCGAGGCGGGACTCGATCCCGCGATCTTTCGGTCCGAGATCGCTACGACACTACTGACTTCGCGATCGCGGCCACCGGGGATCGGCGCAGTTGAAGTTTGATACACAACCTAAGCGGTCATTAAACAAGATTTATCGCTTTTTCCTTTCCCGTATACGTACGTATACACGGAGTGATATACGTAGTATAGGGAATGTTGTGTAATGCTGCGGAAAATCGATTTCGAGATTTCAACGGAAATACACGTTTTGGGGTCCTCTGATACCGAAAAAGAGGATCTTTTCAAAACGTCCGCCCGTCCGCCTGTCCGTCTGTCCGTCTGACTGTCTGTGACAACACTAGCGCGTAAACCATACGTGCGATTTCTTCCAAAATGGATATTCCCCGGTCGATCTGCGTCCACTCGTGGCGCCTCGATTTTGAAAAACTTTCTTCAAAATTTGAGGGTACTTTACATGAAGTCCCCCGGACATTTTCAAAATGTTCTCAAAAACAGCTCCAAATATTTTCTTTAAATTTTTTGTAAGAATAAAGTAAAATACACTCATGAATGTGGCATAGGTTCTATTTTCGCGGTTTACTCTGAATTCTCGAAAATTGCAAAAGTTTGACTTGTTTCCGGCAACTTCCCCAACTAGAAAATTGAAGATAGAGATTTTTCCTTCGAATAAAATTTGTTCTCCAAAATGAATTCTTTCTTTAAGGCCCTGTACTTGTTTTGCACCGTTTAGTGGTTTTCGCGCAATATTGCGTACAATATGTGCAATTTTTAAAAAAAATACGAAAACAAGATTTTCTCAATAACGGCTCCAATTTTGTTCTTTAAACTTTTGGTAGAGTTAGTGCCTAATGTATCTATGTGACGACATAGAATGTTGCCCTATTCTTTTGTTTTTTCGAAAATTACAAAAATTCTTTTTTTTACTTTTATACCACGTCGTTAATATTTACATTGCGATGTGTTCACATTATTAATTTGTAAATAATTTGTAATAAGTTGTAACCACTATTGTGTTTGTGAGAGTATGTGCTTCAAATGACTTCAAATAAAGTTTTTCGAAAACTCATAAATTTTCTCTGAAAACGAGATTCAAATTTCACATTTTTTGTAGCGCTTAAACGCCATTTTCTTAAAAACGGCTCCAAATTTTTAAAATAAAGCTGCCATTTAGGTTGAGGTTTTACTGTACTTTAATATTCTAAAATTATTATTTCCGGTCTACCATTAAGAAACCGAAAAATTAAGAAAATGTAAAAGAAAATGTAGTGTGGGCGGCGATAGTTGGCAGCTGGCAGGAGTATGTGGCAATTCCGAATAGCTAGCTCAGACCCAAGGAAATAGAAAGATAATGCGGGAAAGTTTGTGCCATTCTATAGCACCACTAGTTACATTAGCGGAGATTTGTTCAGATTACTGCATTAACAAGTACATGTGCTTTAAAAAATATCTAATAATGTTTCTTAAAAACGCAAACTATTTCTGTGAAAAACAGATTCAAATTTAGCCTTTACAGTAAAGGTTGAACGCCATTTTCTTAAAAACATCTCCCAATTTTTCAGTGAAAATTGATTCATAGGATGAGATTTTACTCTTCTATAATATTGTTAAAGTTATATGTCTGATTTACTATTAGGAAACCAAAAATTTGAGAAAATTTGAAAAGCATCATGCAAGAGAACATTAACAATTTTCCCCTCTGAACATAGTGCTTCTTACCCTCTTTTTTAAAAAATAATTATAACGCCCATGTATTCAAACAGTCTGATAATATGTCCAGTAAATCTCTGTTAGCATGTTCTTGCTTACAACGAATTTCTGCGTAACACGAACAAAATTTGGGTCCCGGCAAGGAAACACAAATACGTTTCTGTTTGTCAGCCTCTCTCTGTCTCTCCCTCATAATAATATGATAACACGTATTTTTATAATACAATTACTTGTTATTTCGATCGCTTGATATTAGTGTTGACGAGGGTTTACTGTATTATCTTTCCCAATATTTGTAGTCCTCTTGCCAGAGAAAACGAGAAACCCAGTTGAAGTACTTTTTAATCTTCGTTTTATTTGGCAATATTTCCACCAATTTTAAAACAATACGCGAGGAATCGAAATTCCTTTTTTATGCCCTTTCGTTCATAAATTTGAATATTATAAACGATTTTTAAAACATCAGGTATGGAAAATACTTTTACCTCATTTGTGGATGTTATTTTTCTAAAGATCGTACAAGGGAACTGCTATCCTTAAATGAATATTAGCATTTACTCATTAACATGTTGTTTTTCTTCTGGCGGGGAAAGAGTTAAGTTATTTTTCAATTAATTTGACGAGGCATAATTTGAAACAACTTGTTAAGCTGTGAGTCACTTGCCCGCCTTTGTTCATTATCTCTGAAATGAAAGAATTTATGAATTGTTTAAAATCTACTGCGGCCCATAACATTAGCATTAGGGTCAATCGTGCATTGATAAATCCATTCTATATTTTAGGATTTATACTATCTCTAAGAAAAAAATGCCCAATTTACAGCAGCCCAATTTACAATAAGTAGCGGGCGCACTTGCCGCTAGCATTGTTTAGACTAGCATAGTTTAGACGAACATGGACGATGTGAGGCTCACGTGTGAAAAGGATTGCCGAATGGCAACTAGAGATGCAGAAGCGGTATTGTATAGTGCAGTGACAAAACAAACAGACATGTAAGATGCACGTAGTGTGATGATGACGCAATAATGTTAAGACGCAAGACAGTCGAATTGTACCATTATCGTCTGGAATGATCTAATTGTACACCGATTGGTCTAGAAGGTATCGTGCAGATCCCTTGTAAGGATGGGAAGCGAAGAAGTCAAGGACAGCCTATCTTCCTCCTATGAACCTGGGAGACAGTAGCAACACTAGAAGGGGAAAAAGTCCCCTGTGCTGGTAGAATATGGAGAGAAGATGACAGGGTCAGCCGAAGATGGGCGCATGGCAGAAAGGAACGACGAAGACGGAAAGTGCGATCTAACTATGCGGAGAGGATGCGAGTGAATGGTAGAGAGCGTATTTTTTTATGACTGAGAATTATAGAGCAAGTGTAAGACTTGTTTACCACAGTTCAGGTGGATCGGTGTCTGAAGAACCTCAAAATATTTTGTGCGCGCAGGGGACGATGGAAATCAGAAAGATTGCATTCACCGCCCCCCTTCCACGTCATGGCTTAATCCCTCCCGATTGGGCCACGACGTGCTGATGGCAAATGAGTACGAGTGCGGAGACAAGTAGCAAGCAGTCGGGGGTGGTGATTCGGGGACGGGAGAGATAGCGGAGTTGGGGCGATAGAGGCAGTCGCGGAGCCAGGCCAGTGGCAGGCCAGGGGGCGGCGCGAGGACGGGCCCGAGTGGGCGAGCATTTAGTTTCCGGGCGTGTTAAGTTGTAGTGTGATGGCGACAGGGGCGAAGTAACGAGGACGGTGGTGTGGATATGGGAGCGGGGAGCCGGAGCGGGGAGCCGGAGCGGGGAGCCGGAGCGGGGAGCCGGAGCGGGGAGCCGGAGCGGGAAGCCGGAGCGGGGAGCCGGAGCGGGGAGCCGGAGTGGGGAGCCGGAGCGGGGAGCCGGAGCGGGGAGCCGGAGCGGGGAGCCGGAGCGGGAAGCCGGAGCGGGGAGCCGGAGCGGGGAGCCGGAGCGGGGAGCCGGAACGGGGAGCCGGAGCGGGGAGCCGGAGCGGGGAGCCGGAGCGGGGAGCCGGAGCGGGGAGCCGGAGCGGGGAGACGGAGCGGGGAGACGGAGCGGGGAGACGGAGCGGGGAGACGGAGCGGGGAGACGGAGCGGGGAGACGGAACGGGGAGACGGAGCGAGGAGACGGAGCGCGGAGACGGAGCGGGGAGACGGAGCGGGGAGACGGAGCGAGGAGACGGAGCGGGGAGACGGAGCGGGGAGACGGAGCGGGGAGACGGAGCGGCGAAACGGGGCGGGGTAAAGGGGCGGGGAAGTGCTCCAGCGGCGAAGAAAGCGTTGACAGCAGACGGCCTGCGAGGGTAGGCGGGGAGGCGCGGAGGCGGGGCGGCGCCGCGGGCGTGGGTCGTCGCCTCGACGGCGCGTGGCGGAGGCGACGCCGACGCCGCTTTCCGAGAACGTGGGTCGCTCTCGGACAAAAGAGCGGCGGCGGCGCCCCGCGTCGCCGCGCCGCGCCGCGCCGTCCCGCCACGTCCCCCGCTAATGCGGCAATCGCCAGCATGATAATTAGCGCCGCCTTGTCTGGGGCCTCGCGCGCGTGCGCGGGACGTGCGCGGGACGTGCGCTGGTAGCAATGGAGATCCTCAGCAGGATTAGGTTTGGGATGCAGGCGGTCCTGATGCGCGGGGTGTCAGGTGGGGAAGAGGAACAAACCGGGTGTGAAGAACAGAGATGGTGTTGGTGAAATGAACTTGATGAAAATAGTAGAAATGGCTGCTCGGATACTGGTAGACGTGAGTACAGTTGCAAACAGGAGTGTGGCGTTGGTGGTTTTAGGGTGGCTGTTTTTGTAGGTGGTGGTGATTATTACGGCCAGGAAGTCAGTGTTGGATGCGGTGATTTTGCGTAGTTGAAGGTGTGGGGATATCGTGGGCACAAAGAATGAGTGTGACATGCTTTGTACAGAGTTGTTTTTGGAACTAATGGAGACGACGACGGATAATTTGCTGTTGATCAAGATCAATGTTTTCTATTGGTCTTCCCACCGTTGATGTTTAATAATCGTACAATAGTTGTTCGTTGGTGTTTCTCTCGGAATAACTATTAAGCAGTCTTGTTTTCGTTAGTGGCAGTAACGCTTATGTTAGTTCTGGAGCATCTGAATCTAGTAGAGAAGAGTGGATATATTAACAAAAGAAATTCCAGGAAGTTTTAGACACCCACTCATGATTGCTTTTTATAGGTTTCCATGTTATCAGAAATCGCAAATTATTGATATTGTTTATGACGGTTTAAACGAAAGGGTTGGGGCAGTATTAAGAAAAGCCGTTTCGGAAAAAGCTAACTTCCCTCTATTCGTAAATATTCATATTTCGAATTTGGTCGAAGTGTCTCATCTTGGTACTGGCGTGCCTTTCATAAATGTGGACAAGACACTTTATTTCGTAACACGATAGCTACACGTTCATGAACATGGAGATATTAACATTTACGAATTCCTAAAGGCTTGTTGAGGCATGTCTCGTTACAGCTCCCAGTTCTTCGTTCATACCACGGTATTACTAGGTTTAAGGAAAGGCGTCCGATAGAGTGAGATTGATTGTTAGTGATTCCAGAAGAGGCAATTTATTAGTCCCGTAAGTGCAGTGTATGTTTTACTCGGGAGGTGGCTGTTGTCCCCCGCAGAATGGCGAGATCCGGCGCCGACCTACCGTCGGGTAGGGGGCTTTTCTCCAACCAGTTATCTCACATCAGCGGGACCACCGCCTCAGCCGGGAGAAGATCTAAGCTTCCGAACGGTCTCTCGGCATGTGTGGTAGTGTAATGCCTGTTAGTGTGCGAGAGGATAGAACTAGGACGAGGAAGGAAAGATTCCGCGCGATCCGTTGCCCGTTTGTTAGGGGCTCCGGCGTTTGGTGGTATTGATAGGAGAAACCAAGGAAAAGTACCGATCAGAGCAGCCGGCCGCCAGAATTCTCCTCCAGACAGCGACTGAACTCGACCTAGCTGATGAGCTAGTATCGAAAATCCTGCCGTCGAGACTCGAACCTAGGATTTCCCGGCCAGAGCCACTACAGTGACATCAGTTGAAGCACTGAGCCACCTCTCCCGGTACCTGAAGACTTGCTGCGGCAAGTCTTGTACTATCACTTGCACCACTTGAACTACTTCCAAGCTCTTCGTTAATATCATGGTACTGCTTGGTTTAAGTACAGACGTCCAACGGAGCGAGTTTACCCGCGCGAGTAGCGGTGTCAAAGACGACGATTGTGGCGGCTACGGAGCGGTGGCAGCGCCGGCGGCGACGGGGAGAGGGGGAGGGGAGGGACGGGTGGGGTGGCGGGGACCGCGTGTTGCGCGCGCGACGAATTCTAAAGAGACGCGGACCCTTCGGGCGCGTGCCCGCCCCCGGGACACGCCGCCGCCGCCGCCGACTCCGCCGCCGCCGGTGGCTCGTGCCCAGCGCGGGGAGCGGGAGGGGGAGCAGGGGGAGGAGGGGGAGGGGAGGACGGATGCGGGAGGCGCAGCTGACGGATGAGATGCGGCGACGGATGCGGATGAGGGGGGAGAGCTCAGCTTCAAGGAGAAGTGAATCTTGATTCAGGGACGAATAAAGCGTTGGGCGAGGGCGAAAGTCATCCCACAATGCTTTTATCAATCTATGTTAAATGAATTTAAATAAAGTGGTAGTCAAATCTTAAATAATATTTAGTTAATATATTTATTGATTTTCTTTATTATGTTTATTTATAATATACAGAGTGTCCCACCAACTATGGACCACCCCCATCACTTCTAAACGGTTCAGGATATCGAAATGCAGTTTTCGATTAACAATGCGGAATCAAGAGGCAAGCAACATGCCATAGAGAAATTGTCTATGACATTTTTAGTTTTCGATAAATTTAATCATCTTTAATTTTTTAAATGGAACTATATATTTTTTTCAGCAGCAATGTATAGATCATGAAAAGAGGAATAAAATGATGTGTCATATGTTAGTATTTTGATGGTAATTTGAGTATAAAATTAGACTTTCTGACACGTGATTTTTAAGGAAACGGTCTTTTCTTGTAGCAGCCCTCGCAACAGTAGCGAGGACCTTCGCGATAAGACGACCTTCGCGGCGTCGAGACTGATTCGTGGAGACAAGGTGTGTGAGAGGGGCGGCTGTAAGGGATAGAGGCGTAACTACAGCAATTCATGGTCTTGACATGAAGATCATACGAACAAACATTAACATTAACGATCAGAATGAGAGATTTTTGCCATTTGTTCATTTGAATTGAACTTTTCTTCTACTTAAATTCCAAAGCAACGATAATCAAAAAGAACAAAATAAAAATGATTTATAGCGGAAGGACGATAATAATAAAGGTCTTTTTCAAACTTACAAGAATCGAGCTCAGTGTGTTTGCAGAAACCAACTCTCATTTTAAAACATGGAATGGGAATGATTAATTAAAGATTTTTATTGCAATATCTCGATTCATTCATTAAATAATAGGTAGACATTTTCTATTATTATTTACTGTTAATAAACTTATTTAAACACGTACAAAAAGGAGAAAGCAAAATTTTTGAAATATTCTTGACAGACTCTCAGTGTAAATTTAACACACTTTAACACAAATGCACATCTGCAGTCACAACTGCTAATAGTGATTGGAGAGTTTCTCACTTCATAACGCCACGTGCTGCCACAAACTTGAAAATCCACGGCAGAAGACGGAAGTGTAATGTTTTCTTTTCGATTTATGAACAGCGGGAGAGGTACGGTTGCGCAGTGGACGAATAATCATCTAAATTAAAAATTAAATTTACCAACGAAGAGATGGTGGTTGCATTCTTGTCAAGTTTGAAAATGATATTTATTATTAAAGAAGACAAGTTACATGCAAATAAATCAATGTAAAAAAATCTCTTATTCTGATCTTTGAAACACCGAATTTAGGATTAATGAAAAGAGTGAAATTCCGTTTAGGCATCTCGTTATAGAATTGTACATTTGTTTATATAGTACGATTCAACACTCATTTAGTTTGAAGTGGATCAGTGTTTGAATTTTTAAATGATAATTCCTCATTCGTGATTTGATCTGGTTTGATTTATGTAGCCTACTCAAAGAACAGTGAAAACTGTATGTGACGTATAGGAAAGAAGTACCATCTGCGCTAGTTTTCTTAAGCTCTAGAATAGCTTCCTCTAAGCATTTGCTCAATGGATCAGGTAAACTGGCCAAAAACCTGATCGAAGTGGGAGACATTCACGCAGAAGCTGACATACATAACTTTTCACAGGTATATTAAATATTTAAAAAAAAATATACAAGTGTTAACTAAGGCATTATATATTATTGTTGAAATAAACATTATTTTTCTTTCTTTTTCTAATCATTACTGAGAATTATCTTGATCAATAAATATTCATTAAGTATAATATCACCTCTGCCAATCAGTTTCTAAGTTAAACGATTGAGATACCATTTTATTCCAACATGGAGATTGTTTATTAACCCCAAAGTTCCAGGACCATTATTAACTTTTTCCTTGCATTTGCTGCATTCTGACACTTGATTTTCTGACAGTTTTTGACAGTTTTGAAAGTTTCATGCAAGAACTACCTACAGAAAGACTTCCAAGAAATGGAATACCTCTCCAAATCTCAGAGACATTATTATTCGATCATCACTTCCGTTCATGAATAATAATTGTGGTTTCGACTGCGGGAGTGGGCCGTCAAACTCGGCTGATCGCAGTTGGCACAGTGACCCGTCGCCGATTGATTGGTGGCTGGTGTTAGGGTAAGGCGGAGGAGGAAGACAATGCTGGGCGGAGTTAATCCAGAGCGAAGCGCTCACCCGATTAATGACATTAAAGGCCTTGGAAGGACCTGGAGCTGGGACGCCGAACTTTTGAAGATGACAGCCTTCTAACCACTGCAGCGAACCCGAGCAGTGTAGAGGTGATCACAAAACTTCTTTTAAAGAAAATTTTGGAGTGTAAGTATAAAAAATATGTAAATAAAGAAAGTGTCATTCATTTTATAAGGATCATTTTTGCAAAATTTGATTATTAATATAATGGCGTTATGCAGAAAACGACTATACTACAAAATGTGAGAATTAAGAAATGCTGTCTTCTGGACAACTAAGCACCATTTATTTATTACAAGATTTTCAAGCAATGTTTGCATTATACTGATCTCTGCAGGAAGAATAGTACATTATGAAACGATGATGTAATTATGGGTATTAATACACGAGTATGATACGAGCGAAGAACGAGCGACTATCAACTTCACGAGTGTATCGTGTTTCATACGATTACATCGAGTTTCATACGGTACTTTTTCTGCGATTTAAGGTAACTTTTATAAGATAAACTTTTACACTGAACCGTTTCGTGGGAGTTGACGGGCAGTATTCAGCCAAGGCCACCGAGCGGACAGCTACTTACCCTACCCTGCCGCAAGTAGCTTTGGTTTACCAGTCCGTTTGTGAGGGAGTACAAACGTTCCGGCAATACTTCCGACGACGTCATCATTTTCGCTTTTTCTCTATTTCTGGAAATGTAAACTCCACTTCTGATTCACTATACATTTAAATTAAGGAAGTAGCCGTTTTTTAAGGTCAACCACACGGCAGCAACATATAACACAAAATGACTTGCTGCTTCTGATCTTAATGTCAGTCAGATGTTCTTTCTAATAACTACCAGCGCTAGTCATATAGGATTAAAGTGAAATTACGATCCAATTTATTTTAAATAATGTTTCAACAAAAAATAATAATAAAAGAAATTAAAACTGACAAGCATAACATAATATTATGTTTACTAAATTTTAATGTATACAAAAGCAACATTTACTATAACTATTGTCAATGATTAATTAAATGTCAATACATTGTTTTCAAACTTCTCTGTGATCGGTCAAGAATGAATTCTGTATCGTAATGAGCATCATTATACAACGGGTTGCAGTCAACAAATCTGTGGTCACGGGGTAAAAGTTCTTAAGTAAAAAACCTTAGTTTGGGGAAAACAAGGGTTAGATTTTCGAGCCACCGCTTGTTCCTAAGCTAAAGGCTATTTCTTAATGTTTTTTTTCTCGTTAAGGAGGCAACATTTGAATTCGGTCGTTTTACTAAAATAATATATAGACACTTAACTTCAGTGGCGGCTCGTGACATTTTTTCTTGGTGGGGCCAGGCGCAAAAGCACGAATATAATCTCATAATTAATCTTATTTAATTAAATAATTGTCATTTAATCAATTATTTAATTAATATTAATTATTAGTTAATTAATTAAACCTTTAAATATATACGTTTTCCACAAAAACAGAAGTAGGAATTTTTATTAAGATGTTTAATCAAATATTGGTATGTCAACGGAAACAAATGATTTTTGTAAAAATTACGCTATTGCCGTAGCTAATCTTTCTGAATGCTGAGAGTTCGAGAGGGGAACCTACCGTAAAATTAAGACAAATTGACTTCGTCGTGTTATGTCAGTTGTTTAATCAGCCTGCAGAGGAACAAAATCTGCTACATCAATGTCTCTCTTCACTTCGTCCAAATACACTTCACACATAGAAACTAGCAGCTCGTTCTAAGTCGTGTGAGTTATATTTATAAACAGAAAAATTGTTTAAATGTTCATTTAACATACTATCTAGATTGTCGAATAACGATAAGTCTAAAAACTTGCACGGTTTTCTGAATCTTCGGATTCATCATGCTCTCTCTATGCTATTTCACGAGTACCACAGAACTTTAAACACTCAATCTCTCTACCTAAAATAGTTTATTTTTTGCGACTTGTTCATTAGTTTCTAGATTGAAATTTTGACCGCCGAATCAATCTGTACAACAATGTTCAAGGTTCGAAAAGTTTTAAATTTACAAGCGTTTTCTAAAAGCAACTTCTTCGTGTTGTTTCGTGCGTGTCTTCGTGTTTCTTTATCATTTCCCTCAAATGTTTCAGATCCTTACAGCCTACTGTCATCCACAACCCCTCACCACCAAATAATAAACATAAAAGCAAAATAAGCTTTGTTTTTCTTCACTCACAGTGAACCATAGTTTTTTTCTGAAATTACGAAATACAGAATGTTCATATTTTCTTCCCATCAACTTGTGTAAACGAAAAGTCACTCGGATGATGTGTTCTTAACAGTTTAATATCATCTTTTTCTTCAAGTCTCAGTGAAGAAAACTGGAAACGTAACGAATCCACTGCGTTCATCTTATAGCGCGTAGAACTTTCACGTGCACTTTGAAAACCGCGGGCTCAGCCTGCCGTTCCTCTGAGAAGGGCCCGCTGGAGCGGGCCCCTCGGACTGCTAAAATTAGCAAGCAGTGGTCGCGCCCAGTAAGGGCAGTAAGCAGTGGGCGCTGACCTTGTAAACGGAGTAAAGTTACTGCTTCGGGGCCCACGCAGGCCGGGCCCCCTGAGCGATACTAACGCTATCTTGGAGGACGGCAAGTAACTATGGTCCCCAATTCTTTGTTTTTGCCATTTGGAATGAGTACTGGGAATGAATTGTCGATCTTCACGAATAAACAATTCCAATAAAGTACTACAATTATCACAAAGAGGTTACGATAAAGATAAATAAACTTTTTTTTGCTTTATTAAATCTTGGTGGGGCCCGGCCCCTGTGGCCTCTTAGGACGAACCGCCCCTGCTTAACTTGTATTTTCAGTACTTAACCCAATTTTGCCAAAAACTGACTTTAGAACTTTTACCCCGTTACCAAAGAAATTACAGAATTATTCAATGGGAGCTGAAAAAAGTGAATTACAAATTGCTGTGGGAATACAGATTGGGAAGAAACCGCCACCTCCTGAGATATGACATGCTCAACATTTGCGGGTCTATAGTGCGATTTGTATAACTCTGCCCCACAAGCCCCTATGGCCACGATGGCATATCACACGGCATTTAGCGTCTTTCTCGCTCGTGCCACTAGATGTCGCACGATCGCAAACGCTGCTTGGTACGGTCGCGATCATACGATATCTAGCGGCATGACTGAGAAAGACGCGACATACCGTGACATATTTCATCGCGAAGACGGGCCTTGAAATGCTGCAAAAATAAACGCCAATTTCTCGACAGAGAAATGTATTGCCCAACCCTGATGACGAAAAAGTGGATATATATTTTGTAGTAAATATATACAGTAAATTACTTCTTCTAGCATGTTGTGTATTCCATGTTTCGAATCCATTCGAATCCATGTTGCGAGGGTCCTTGATTCTGAAAAATCTATTAATGACACAATGTCTCTTTGTCGACCCGTCCGTGTTCGGCGCTAGCGCCTAAACCGTTCAGTGTATTATGACACAAAAGTGATATTCCCCAGTCGATCTGAACAATTTCAAGACTGCGAGATTGAAATTGATATTTTGATTTTGGGGGGAACTTTTTATGAAGCCTTAACAAGATTTTCAAATTTGTATGGAAAATTTCTCCTTTTCTAAGGTCACATTACATACAAATTCTAGAAAGACAGCTTTCTTAGTTACATCAAGGGAAGATTGGAGAATACAATAGTGAAAAGAAATGCAAGAGATTCTGGTTAGTATTTTTGAAGCAGTTGATGCAGGTGTAAAGTATATATCATGTATCTTTAAGAGGAGATAAATTAATATTAAAGATTAAGTAGACTGGGTACGTCATTCTTTTTAAACGTAACAATAATGATAATTTTATCTTTCAGAAGGAAAAGAAACTAGAACCCAACAGTTGTTCGAACAAGCAAATTTAATTTCAGGCAACTAACTTAAAGATGGTTTCCAATAACTGTTCCGTCTCTAAATGGAAGCATTTGGCGCAATTAAAATAACCTATTTTCATTAATTTAAAATAAACTTACAGGTAATATTTTTGGTGAAAAATTTCAAGGCATGTTTTGTCATGTCATGTCTTAATACTTTTTTGTTAGAACCAAAATTCATCATTTCCTGGCCCGGGTAACGGACATTATGCACTGGTGGAACACATAGTAATTGTCTTGTCGGGTTTCTTGAGATACTCACTACATCACATGTAGTTATTGCGGTAACCCGCGAGTAATCTACATGTTTTCTTTAAGTACACATGTGGTTGCACGGAGGGTGGGCACAGTTGGAATTCTGAATTCATGCCTGTACTCGAGCTCCGCATATGACAACCAGAGTAAATTAGAAGCGTAAGTAGGCCTATTTGCCAGAAGAACGCGCAAAGATTCAAGCGTTGGAGAGAAACGTCTCCGGAAGCAGCTGTCTTGTGCAGAAAGGAGCTACGAAAAAGAAAAGCAAAACGAGTATCGTAAACTAAACTATTTACTTTGTAATGAGTGAACATCTGACTGCTTGTATCTTAATGAATTCCGCTTCGCAGTCAAAAGTGCAGATAACGGAAAATTATTGTTGCTTATCTTTTGTAAAGAGCGAACTTTGAACATGGAGTGAATACAACAATTGTACTCTAGCTAGTTACCGACCTACATATTGTATAAGCTGGTCAGGATTTTTCAATTCGCGGCGCTCACAAAAATATTTTCGTTAACGTGCATTTCTGTAACCCTCTTTTAAGTATTCGGAAGAAATATTTTTGAAGTATTAATATTGTAAGGTACTTTTAAGCCGGTTAATCGCTGTTAGCTGTGATAAAATTGAAATGATACCTATTTCAATCCTGATATATCATGAATTAAAATATATTTTTCTCAACTAACGATTTTGAGCACTTAAAATATACATTATCTTCGTAATAACCGGAGAAAAATTGGTATTATAAATGAATCCATAACGTTTATTGCACGCATGATATAATAATTACGACAGTTAATTTACTTGAAAATTATAATACGTTAATTAATGATAATACTTACTAAATTGATACGAAGCTAATACACTTCACACTTCAAAGGAAGAAAACTGGGTTGACCCCGGGTTTAGGGTGGCACAGTTCGTTTGGTTCACTGATCCGGTTCATTAGAGAGGAATCGACTCCATCAACTGAATCCTTGTTTACTATTCGCGTGTAGTGACGTTCAACATGGTAAC
Organism: Acheta domesticus; assembly: GCA_031308135.1. Lineage (NCBI taxonomy): Eukaryota > Metazoa > Arthropoda > Insecta > Orthoptera > Gryllidae > Acheta > Acheta domesticus. Next base: position 53,046,474 of record JAHLJT010003656.1, read on the forward strand.
GTAATAAAGGTATTTAAAATACATTCTATTTCACAAGCGCATGCTACTTAAACATTCTTTACTACATAAACCACACATTTTTGGTATTAAAAAGAGCCACCAAGTACCACTTATTACATTTTTAAATGCCCTATAAGCCACAGAATATAAATGGAAAAAGTATAACTCACGTATTCCTTGGAATTATTATAGATTTATTTTAATTTTTTCAAAAATGAAATCTCGTAAACGACATCACTCAATTTTAACAAACGTGCGAACAAATAATAATAACAAATGGAGAACATCGTGCAATATTTGGAACAAACTAGTGGTGCTACAGAATGGCACAGACTTTCCCGTATTAGTTTTTCCTTGGGTCTTCGCTAGCTATTCGGAATTGTGACATACACTTTCTTGCCAGCTACACAGCCTAAAGTACTATCACAGTTATCAAAAGTTATCACAATTATCAAAAGTACATTTTTTTGTCATTTTCTTAATTTTTCGGTGTCCTATTGGTAGAACGAAAATATTAATTTTAGAATATTAAAGAACACAGAAACATAGCCTTAAATGGCAATTTTCTTTTAAAAATTATGTGCCGTTTAAGAGAAAATGGCATTTTAGCACTACTAAAAATGCGAAATTTGAAGGTCATTTTCACAGAAAATTTTTGAGTTTTCAAAATACTTTATTTGAAGTTATTTGAAGCACTTACACTTACAAATATAATAATCTATACAAATTGCTGGTAATGTGCATATTAAAGATGTGAGAGATCTTTCAAAAAAATTACAATTAGGTAATTTGTGAAAAAATAAAATAACTCAAAATCAACTTTACGCTATACTAAAGAGTGTAATTAGCACTATCCGTTACAAAAGTTTCAAGAAAAAAATTCCAGCTATATACGAGAAAATGGCGTTTGAGCATTTCTGAAAATGCCGAAATTTGAGCTACTTTTCACAGAAAACGGTTGTGTTTTTGAGAAACTTTACTTGACATTATTTAAAACATAAGTGTAGTGTAAATATTAACGACGTGAGAGACAAGTAAAAAAAATTAGATTTTTGTAATTTTTGAAAAAACCAACCGATAGACCAAAATGGCTTTTATGTCATTGATAGAGTACATTTAACACTATCCCTACTAAAAGTTTAAAGAAAACATTTGGAGCCGTTTTTGAGAAAATCTTGTTTTTGTAATTTTTTAAAATTGTACATATTGCACGCAATATTGCACGAAAACTACCAAAATTTTGAGAAACATTTACACGATCTTTATGAAAGAACTCAATATGCAGAACAAATTTTATTTGAAGAAAAAATCTCTATCTTCAATTTTGTAGTTGGAGAAAGATGCCGAAAAAAGTCAAACTTTCACAATTTTCAAAAATTCAGAGCTGTACGTGAAAATCGGACATATGCCATGTTCATAAGTGTATTCATACAAGAAATTTAAAGAAAAAATTTGGAGCCGTTTTTGAGAAAATGTTGAAAATCCCCGGGGGGCTTCATATAAAGTACCCCCAAATTTTTAAGAATCTTTTTCAAAATCTCAAAGCTTTGACTGGAGTCTGATCGACCGGGGAATGTCCATGGAAGAAATCGTACGTATGGTTTAGGCGCTAGCAGTGTTCATAGACGGACAGGCAAACGGACGTTTTCCTTTCAATTGGGTTTTCGGTATCAAGGACCTAGAAAACAGGGTTTCTGGCTACACCACGTGTTAGGGGATTTGTTTTTGTTAATTTAGCAACTGGTTTTATCCACTTATTCGTTTTCACGGCCCGGCAATTAATTTTTTTCCGCCGAAAATTGGCCATTTTTTCGCGCAGCATTACATAACTTTCCCTATACTACGTATATCACTCCGTGTATACGTACGTATACGGGAAAGTAAAAATTATATTTTAAAATTTTACAAACTAAAATTTATAAAAGTAATAAGAAATAAATAGTAATAACTCACTTCTTAATGCGAAATTTAAAATTAATTAATGGGTGTTAAATAACAATAAAAGCTGAAGAAAACTATGATGTTAACGCAATAAATATAATTATTTAAAATAAATTCTATTTTACAAACTCATAATACTTAAACTTTTATTATTGGGGGGCTATCGCCCCCCCAACCCCCTTTTTAATACTAATAAATCAACTCGTTTGTTTTTTAAAACAATTCTAATTAATATGTAAAAGAAAGCGATATTTTAAAAGAAAAAATCAACTCGTTTTAGTCGTTCAAATTATACAATTTTAATAGTATTACCTCTACCATAGTAATACTGAAAATTAGTGTAGTGTCTCTGCACGAATTACACCCTTATAACACGAAAAAACGTCAAGCTTGTTTCTGAAAAAATACTTATTTTTTACGAACTGAAGCTTAAAAAATTACTAAGAAATAAAAAAAAACTTGTAACGTTCATTATGCTAATAAAATAAATATTTAAAATAAATTCTATTTCACAAACACATGCTACTTACACGTTCATCATTGGGAGACTATCACCCCTCAAATCCTCCATTTTAATACTAAAAAACAACACGACAATTTTTAAAGCAAATACCACATAATATGTTAAAGAAATCATGAATAAATCCTGCATTTACACCTTCCATCACGGTAGATACACAAGATGTCTTGAAGTACGAAAAAACACGTAATCCCACGACCACAAATGCTTCGCGTATTTGAATCGCATTCAAGAGTAAATTAAATAATTTTGTTTTTATAGTAACAACTGAATATGATATTACAAGAATTTTTAAATTTTAAAAACATTTCTACATTAATATTTGAGTTCAAGTAGCAAGCAAAGCAGCGTAGAAACAAGTTTTATTTAAAAAAAGTGTTGTGAAATGTATTGTTGAATGTGAAGTGATATTTTAAATGTGTCGTAATGAAGAAGAAATTGTTCGTAACATCGAAATGGAGCTTCATATGGCTTTGAACTCTTGGTCATTTTGTGTGTATTTATGCTTTGACCTGACAAAATTTGTCAATGCCAACATAATTATTCACCAGCTCTGAAGTGAACCGTGCCGGGTGACTCACGAGAAGAAATGAATCACAAAAGGGACGAAAGGAACCGTGCCACCCTAAACTCGGGGTCAACCGAAAACGATATAAATAAAAGTCAACTAGTTAAATGTGACGTTGCCGACGCTGAAGACGGTTTTAAAAGTATTTTCATGAATTTAAAATTTCTTTCATACTTCATTTCTTTCAATTAGCTATGTTAACATGTGTTCTTACAGAACCTGGTATTGGACTTACCAATGAATCGTAGTAGCTGATAATATTATACTCCCTTTCAAAAATTCCCAACATCCAATAGCCTTGTATATTACCTCCATACGGGATATGAACTGGTAATATTGCAATTTCAAAACTATAATCGCCGTAGAAAAGTACTTGAAGGTATTGAGGAAGCGAAGTGCTAGAGTTTAGTAAGGCTACATTTTTTAAAACTTTTTGTGTTAATATGCACAAAGATCACATGTCAGCTGTTTATAAGGCGATTCTCAATTAGTTCCGAAAATGCTGTCGCAAAATCTTGTATAACTACATTTGATTCTTCCTCGAATTTACCTAACACTTTTCTTCCCTAATTTTTGAAGAGATTAAAACTCCACAAACTCAGACTAATTTAGATCATTTCCACACTGCAGTTGCTCTATTAATCGTTTTTTACGTGAATCTATATAAACATTAAAAGGAGACTGTTTTGTATGTTCATGTGAATAAGGTGTTAGTTGAGTTTAAGTTTGAGTTTGAGTAAGTTGAGAATACGTTCTGGGTCACATTAATTTGAAAATCGGTATTTGTATACTTAGGAACGTAAAAGTGTGAAATCGAACGTAAGAACGTTAATTTATTCTCTAACATTACTCACAGTTCTGTTTTCTCCATATTCACATGAATTTATTCAAAGTTAATAAGTTCCAAGACAATATTGTTAATAGGTTCTTGCAAATTTATTTTTAAAAGTATTGTAATATACCTATGGATAAAAATTAAAATTAAAAATTAAAATTAAATTCACTTATTCAAATTAACTTCACTTATTTACTTAAAGTTGTCAACATCAGTGTTGCCAACATAATGAAAGAAAATTATGTCGTATTGAGCGAAAAATGCCTTTGGGTATTGGATTTTAATCAACACCACCTACATAGATCTATTTAGGTGGCCTTTGTTTAATTTCCGGCATACTCATGAAGATCGAAGCGTCAAAATCCCGAAAAACAACAGGTTTTTGGAAATTTCTGTGAATCTTCTGGCCGGATCCAAAAACAAATTATCAGGACACCGAGACGCGTCGAATGACACCTCATAAGCCTCGATTGATGCACGGGAAATGGTCTAACCGTGAGTGACAAAACCTCACATCCAAACATACGCACTCTCGGAGTTGCTCAAATACTCTTTAGGGATAATTGGCTTATAAGGATAAAATTAAAAACAATTAATTTTAATATAAAGCAATATTGGCAGTGGTAGGGTGAATACCTACGACAGAACTGCTACAGATCTGTTGTGAGGCAAACTGTGTGGACGACCGTTTTATATGACTCTATAATGTGGGTCTCACTCCCCAGCGATAAATAGCAAAGCAATAAAATAATTTCTTTTTCATCTTCACCTTCACCAAGCATCATTCCGGAAAAAGCGTTTCGATTTCGCCACAGCCTGCAAAACAACTTTACGGGGACTTCCAAGACTCGAAGCGTTGGTATTTTTCCGGGAGATCATCAGTGTCATTTGAAACAGCGAGTGCACTGCAATTCTGTTGGCCAGTTAACGGTCTAAAGTTCTGACGACCTAAAATAGGGGCCGATTGCAGGGCTACGTAAGGTATGTAGCCGTCGTAATTTTCAATCCGGACGGTTCCCAGTGGTGGAAGATAATGATGTGGGAGTGATGGTTTCCCACTGGTTGGAAAACCCCCCGTTAACCAATGGTAGGTCGGCGCCGGATCTCGCCATCCAGAGGGGGAAGATCACCGCCACCTTCCGAGAAAAAACATGCACTACACGCATAACTACATTAACAGTTGATGCGCTTGAAATCAAAGGTCTAAGATCGATCAATCAAAAAAAAAACACCGAGTAGGTTGTCACCGAATATCCCTTTGGAGCGGGAGCTCGTTGACCGGAATATCAAACCATCGACTGGCTGCCTCTCAATAAAACAATCAGATACTTAGGAGTGAACATGGACACAAAACTCAACTGGAAGCAGCATATAGACGCCAAAATAATTCAAGCCCGAATCAAATTAATACAATTAAAGCCATTAATACACAGATACAGCCCATTATCATACAATTCAGTATTGCATATTTACAAAGCGATAATAAGACCTTTGCTACTATACACCTCCCCAATCTGGTTAGATGCAGCAAAAACCTACCAAAGGAAACTGCAAATAGTTCAAAATCAATTTCTCAGAATCATTTCAAACACTCTCTGGTATGTCACCAATAAACAGTTACATAAAGAATTCGACCTAGAGACTATAGACCATCATATCACTTTCTACCAACATCTTCTCAAACATATCCAAAATACCTTCATTATCAGTTGACAGACTCGGCAAAAACCTATCATGTAGAACCAGAATAAGAAATAAGTTCTCCTTTCACATTTTCCTCAGGAAATTCTCCGAATTAGATCCCGACTAGAGAAGCGCGATGGGTAACCTCAACCACTGTACTAGTTTTAAGTTTTAATTTAAGTTAGCTATTAAGCCATCAAACATATGTATAGTTAATTTAAACTGAGCTATGCATTCACCATCTGTGTAAATGAATATTTAAAAAAACAGAATATCATGCATTACAAATACGGGAATAATGAAGTTGACCATAGCAGTTGACGTGCCTGCGAAAAACATATTCAATCAATGAACGAAGGAAGGCGGATCGGAGGTGCAGGCACAAGATGGAACGGAGGCGGAGGAGGGCAGGAGCGGCGGCGGCGGCGGCGGTCCAGGGAGCACGCAAAGTGCGTCATCCCCATTCAGAGGCGCGGGCGCAGGTCCCGTTACGCGCCGGCCGCGGTGCGTGCGCGCGCTCACGCAGCCGCGGAGATGATGTCATGACGCGGCCGCCTCCGTAGCGGGACCCCAGGGCCGGAGACAGGGACGGGCACGCGTTGCGGCGCACGCTCAAACGAGCGTAGCCCAACGCTCTTGTCAGGAGAGCGTTCCATCTGCTTCCTTCCTGCTTCGTTCGCTGCGAGCCACTCATGGTCCCATGATCGAAGCGAACGGCAAGTTAGCTTGTTCGACCCGAGCTCAATGTGAACTTCCCACTGTTAACCTCGCTTCGTAACATCATTTCACCTTCATTTTAATTCACTGCACCCTACCCTTATCCCGCCCACACTTCGCCCCACCGCACACTCACATATACTCAATCTCTCTCTCTCTCTCTCTCTCTTTCATTCACTCACACTCACACATTCACTCACTCTCACACACACACACACGTACTCGTCATGCGTCGCCTCATCCTCACCTCACCTTATTCTACCTTACCCTCATCTCACCTTACCACATCTTTGCATCACCGGACCCTATCCTTGTCTCTCCTGACCATACCGCACCATCACTACATCTTCTCCTCAATGTCACCTTCAACTCAACCGTTCCCTTGCCCTCAGCCTCACTGTACACCTGAAACTCACTGTTACGTAGTTTCAAAATCTAGTAGCTCTGCTTTTCTTACCTTACTTTAGTTTATCTTACCTACTTTACCTTAGCTTTACGTACCCTTTTGCACCAACAAAAAAATTAAAGATTGTAAAAATTGAAGAAAGTGAAAGTTAATTCATTCCTTACTTTAATTCATTCAATACTTTATGTTATTTGTGAAATTTGCGATTGACAAAATACTAATCACCTAGCCCCGGTTACATGGGTTCCATTTTCCGGTTTCCTTTGATGAAGTACATAAAGAAATGAAATGCATCATAGATTGAAATAAATAAAATTTACAGCTAAGAACAAAGTTTCTCGTATCTTCGTAAAACTATTTATGACGATATCAAGTGACGAATAGTTCAGAAAATACGGAAGAACTAAATGTTCAATTTTAAACATACCGTCAAGCATCCTCCCAAAAATCAAATTAATAGAAATTCTATTACATGAAAGTTATTAAGATATGCAAGACGAAGCCGAAGGAGAAAGAACAAAAATTTAGATAAATTCATCTCTACAACTGTCGGGAAAATAAATGTGTAACCAACTTCCTAAAAAAATGGGAAGACCTTTTTAATTACATTACATTTATATGTCCAATTATATTAGTATTTATTTCAATGAGGTTATTAATGAGAACGTAGACAATAGTGTTTGAAGAATCTAATTGTAACAGTACACAATTAACAATGAATTAATACAGTTAATATTATGATTTGTGAAATAATAACTAATCAATAATATTCAAACCTGTTAAAATCTTCGTCAAATCATCACTTTAGATACCTCCATTCATACAATCAATCTGTCTTCAAAAAAGAGGTAACTTCAATATGGATGTACGTTCGTAAGTAATTTATCTTTGCTCATACTAGCCCGAACATTAGCCGTTGTTCTCCATCCAGATCTTTGATGAACTTCTCAGCTGTTGCAGCAAGAGCGCAATACAAGCCTAAACCGGTCAGCTTGCCACTCTTCCTGCGAGCAGAGGCGACAACTTTGTTAACAAATCATCATAGAATGTGGCCAATTTTTCAGTAAGAAGTTAAAGCATTCCTGCCACGAGTCTAGCTAATTGTTGCATAATTTACAGGGAGCTGGACTATTCGCTAATGAGAAGGGTGAGATCTACAACCAAGGTTAAGGAGCACTGGTCTTGGCATTTAATTGAGAAGCACTCATTTAACTATTTATTTTTTATAACATTATGTGTAGGCAATAAACTTGGACATATATTTGGGCTGAAAGCCCTAAGAAAAGTTACGCCATAAGGTACTCATTCTCCACCCTGATGCTGCACTGCGCACATCTGCCATGGATTCTCCAATACCATCTCGATAGAAGGCCTAACAGCTGAGCTCGAGGAGTTTGCTGACGTCACTACGTAGGGGCTGAAATGAGGCCGAACATGTTCAGGATCAGACTGATTTATAGCGTGTTATTCGATTTATTTGTCTGCCTATCTCACGTTTAAATGACAAACGAAGTATGATTTTGGTAAAGCATATTAGTTATAAACAATAAGTGAATTGTTAGGGTAAGAAGGATCACTACGGTTCAAAAGTGCTGTGTTCCATTTTGTAATAATACAAAACCAAAAAGGACCCAAGAATACACATGTATTCGTTTGCCCATAAGATCCTGTATTGAGGAAGAGATAAGATATTATTCTACGAAAGGATTATGTAGTAACTGAAAATTCAAAGGTACGTTTGAGTAATTTTGTTATTAACATTATGTAGCAAAACGTGTGATATTTAAACTGCATACATAACCACTAACCTACTATCATAATTTTTCACAGATTATAATCATATGTCTTTATGTTTTTTACTAATATTCAATACTTCTTTCTAGGCTTGTCCCAAACATTTCAAACAACGTGATATCCTCTGGGAAATCAGTGCTGTGAACGAAAAAATAGAGAAAGTAGTGAACACCATTATTCAGATTCCAATTGGCTGCTGAAGCTTTACTTTGTAATTTTCCTGAGTCTCCGAAATACTGTTCATCAAAGAAAAATGTTCCAGAAACTAAGAAGGAAAGGAAAGAATTTGATGTGTGGAAGAATGTTATTGAAGAAAGCTTGCAGGGTCATTCATCTTATTTAGAAAATGTTTTTCCTGAATCTTTTGAACTAAAGAGAAAGATAAATCAAATTGTCTTCACTAATGGATGGTGTACATATATAGAAGAATCATCAATATTTTTTGAGTTCTTGGATGTTTCTATCCAATCACACTTTTTCTCTACTTTTTTTTGGAAATAGTTCTCATGAAAATAAACAAATAAAAGGAACATGATTTCCCTTGTGAAATATTTTCACGATGCCTCTCGTTTCCTAAATGTTGTAAATTAGAGAATAAAATGAAAATTATCTCGATTCATGTGTGATATTTGACTGACGAGTCACTTTCCCAGTGACTTAACTTGTATCAGGTTTATGAGATTCAAATAATTACTCAACATTGTGTTAGAGCTTTAATAATTGAATTTTCTATTTAAACAGTTTATTACTCATATGTGGCTGTCACAGGTAGAAACTGTGTAGTCACAGGTAGCCCGTGTAAACCGCGAAAGCTTATGAGATACCGATTATCGATACGAATGATACTTAAAATTTACTTCCATTGTGTCATATATTTTGCTATTAATCCATGACATATAGTGTAAGGAATCCATTTACTTAAACCCTAGCAAATGATTTCAAGTTGCCGAGTGCGTGCGCGGGAGTTAGAATCCGGCCTTAGCCAGTGTAGCGTCATGCACTTTCAAACGCGCAGACGGTAGAATTTCACCGGAAGCTGAACAAAGGGCTGGACATCTGGCGTGGTGACGCGCAATGACGCATCGGTTTTTCAGAGCGCGTAGCGTCGTTCTCAGGTGCTGGGACGGCAACGGTGGCGGGGGAAGACGCCAGGGCGCCTTTAAAATCCGGGTGACGAACGCCCCACTTCCTTCTTTTCTGTTGTTCGAGCTGTGTGAGCAGGAGGCTGTGCGTCTAGCACGCGGAGGGGAAGCCGGCATTAGTTTGTCGTCAGTCGTGAGACATGTAGGTTGTCTCGGCAGAGCGGTGCTTCACACCGAGGGGAAACGTTTGTTGATTGGCGGTGTGGTAGCCGCACTGTAATTTCACTTCTTGTGGTGGGCTCTATTTATTTAGTTAGTAGAAGGCAGTGTTATGGTGTTTTACGACTTCGGTCAGTGTTTTTTTTTGTTAATAAACCAACTGTTTATTCCACCCACCCTCGTCTGTGTTTTAATACATCCGTATGACGCCACACCAGCCTCTAGCTGATGACGTCGCTAGAGAGTTGGGAGGCCTGGTATCTAGGTGGTAATGATTCGTCAGTCACAGGTGTCGGGTCGACGAGAAGTTGAGAGCTCAAAGGAGAAGGTTCCTAGGGGGCCATGGGGATTGTATGAGCTCGGGTCACGTGTCATTCGTCCTTAAGTGCAGCCGTAAATAAATTGCGGACCAAATAATCCCTTCATTTTATCTCGTGAAACTTAATTTCTAATTCTGTATGTAAATTGGGGACCACACCATCTCAGGTAAGGAAAAGGAAATGCAGGTAAGAGGGCCGCCGCCGCCGTTCTGCTGTCCAGCTTTTCCTTCTGCCTTATTGAAAATTTTAAGGCGGCTCCACTCATTCGGGATTTGCCGAACAGCGAGCTACTGTTCGCCCGATCCCGACCAGCTGATGTGCTCGGCGAATGTTCACAGACTCACTCTTACATCAAAATGAAAAGCAATATAAAAGCACTAGAATGATGTCCAAATTTCATGTTCAGCTTTATAGAATAGTAGCAGAGAAAAGGGAAGAATATAAAATTGGCAAGATAAGCACAATTCATTCAATCAACGAATGATCCAGTTGAATACAAACCAAAATTAACCAAACAATATTTCCAACAAATTTTAATAATAATAATAACAATAACGTCACCTAGGGAGTAAACGACCTTTTTTTAATATTATTTATTTTAGGTCGCCCTAGAAACAGCTAGGTCATTGGCGACCACAGTTACGAAAATACAGTATCTACAAACATATACATACAATTACATGGAACCTAAAGCACTTAATTTTTAAATTCAATTTAACAGATTAAATTTCCTGAGAAGTTGAATAATCTTCATGTGGTCGGAGTAAGAGTTGAAGATGGAATGAAGATCACTATTAATGATGAGTTTTTCTCTGTTAGTCGTCATTGCTTGGCACTCAACAATGAGGTGCTTAGTCGATACTGGGAGATTGCAATTTGGGTAAAGATCAGGAATAGGAGTAGTCTTCTTCATCAGGTAGCTATGGCTAAGCTTAAAATGACCTATGCGCAGTTTGGTTATAACCACCTGGTGTCTTCTGTTAAGTCTAATTGATGTGATGTGGAATTATTCGATATTCTTCCTGACTGCTTGTAATTTAGAAGGCATCATTTTCCAGTTCCTGTCTCAAAGTTTCTTAACCGCAAGTAAGAGAATTTTTAAGGTCAGGAAGCGAGCCGCCAGCTTCAGTTTCAATTACGGGAAAAGATATTGCTGCTTTCACTGCGGCATTCGCTTTTTCATTGCCCTGGATGCCTATGTGAGAAAGAAGCCAAGCTATTGTAATGCAATATCCTTTTAAGAAGGTATGATGACGCATTTCTTGAATTTCTTGAATCAGGGGATTTAAGGAATGTCGGTTGCGGACAGAGGATAGAACAGATAGTGAGTCAGAAAAAATAACAATATCTGAGTTAGATGGTCTTCGGATGCTAATATCAATAGCTTTAATCCCAAGCTTCACATGAGAATATGGAATAGAAATCCGGGAGGCGATAAAGATACTTAACTGTGACAATCACATATTCAGTGAGTTCAAATAGCCCGCGTAGAGCGCGCTGACCAGCCAAGGGTCGCCGACTACGTCATCCCTCTTCGGACCGACGGAAAGCACTTCAATTGCAGACTCGGACTGAGTAAGTCGTATTCCGAATAACGGTGGTGGATGCACGATATATACCACGTGACGAATAAGAAGAGTCGACGCCAGGAATATTACTTGCATGGGACAACGAACTGCGGGAAAAAGTTCCAGATGTGAGTTTTTTTCTTTTTATTTGGTTGGAGTGAATGAGAGAATTACTAGCGGATTCGAATCGAGGAAGCTATGACGGAATTCTGGAAGGCTACGCACCACGGGTTCAGCGTGTGGTGAAGGAAAGCCACGACCTAGGTCGACCGCGCAGTGCATGCCGAAGGGTTTCGCTAAAGGCGACGCCAGATAAGATTCCGGGCAGGCAGTCTCCAACTCGAACGCCACCAAAGGTAGTATTAAAATTTGATTAATAATGCAGCCGAGAGGGAGCCACGCTAGTAGTTCAAGTAACCATAACCAAAAAATAGTGAAACAAGAAAGGACATGGAACTGTATTAGATTAATACGAAAGAAAAGGGTTTTGTTAAAAAAAAACACGAAACTAGGCCAAGTTACTCTAGGCCGCCATAATAGTTAAACAGTGCAGGCTCGAGACTTGTTGTAATATGTTAAAACGTAGGTGTAAATAAGACTGGTATCATTTTTTTATCAGAATAGTTAGTACATCAGAAAATGGTTAACATTAGTAGTGTAAGTTCTCAGTGTTGTATTTAATTATGAGATAATTGTGGGTTTCTCATAATTATAGCTAAGAACAAAGTTTGTAGACAAGAGGTTCTGTATATAGTGATGTTTTTGTTGTTTAGTTTGTAAGGCACAAGTTCCGCAAACTGAAGAAAAAGAAAAGGAGTATATTCAGATATGTTTCAAAAATTTATATTGTACATGAATGTATTCTGAGGGACACGGCTATTACACAGTAATAGTGTTCTGTATTTGCTTCAAGAAACTTGTGAATAGATTATAAATTATTCTTGAAAGATCCATTGGATTTCTCTTTTTATATGCTCAATTTTATTTCTCAAGTTGCATCCTCTCACTCATCCAATATTGAGTCCCCACAACATAATATCCACGAACTTGTACAATTTCCTTGGTTTACTATTCTTCACAATAGTGAAGAACATCTACGGAGCAAGCTGTACTCCCTAAATATAGCATACGCCTGTGTTTCGAGTGTAACCGGACTCGGCACTTGTGATGCGAGCGTCTCCGTGTTCTGTCCTTTGTTCGTGTTAGACAGGGTCAGCGGTACGTAGCTGTACGTGAGAGAGAGAACACGTGAGGCACGTCGCACAGGTTGGTTAATGGAAATAACAGCTCCACTAGATCTTGATGATGGCTTGGATCCATCCGTAAAAAATTGGCTATGGTTTACAAATTTGTGCTTAAACTCCAGAATTAGTTGCTTAAAGATAGGTTTAGGGATATCAGGATTTATAAATTTAGTAGCTTCCGTGTTCATTGAGAGGGAGAAATGATCTCAAGGGGGAAGAGGGTTGAGTTTCCTCTTCATGATATCACGAGATTCAATGCCAAGTTCATCACGGTTCTTAGTAAGTCTAACACTCAGCGGTTTAGGATAGTTAGGATGATTTGAATATTGGAAGGACTTGGAGAGCTTACAGGTATAATTGATATACTGATATAATTGTACAGGCATCGACTGTCCCAGGATATGCTCCTTAGGTAGCTGGTTCAAACCTGGAGTAGATTTTATGATCAAACGGCTCATAACATCTCTAGTCGTGAATTGGAGGAATAGTATTAATAATAATAATAATAAGAAGAAGAAGAAGAAGAAGAAGAATACCACCTAGGGAGTACAGGACCTTGTAGTTGGTGGTGGAACTTGAGTACCCCCATGAGCCTGAGAGCTATGTCAGTGGTAGCCTAGCTACCGGTAGGACCTCCCTTGCTGAAGAGGTTGAAGGTGAGGGGTCAGACGAAGAAGTACTCCATTTTGAGGAGAGTGGGAAGTAAGTAGACAGGGAAGGATCATGAACCTTTGGATTTCCTGTTGTCGGCCAATGGAGGGTACAGGAGAGAAACAGGGTTGGCACTGATTAGAATGGAGGTCCGAACCTTGCATTAGCCAGCGAAGGAGGCTGCCTTCAGCAGTCAGTGAAAATCTCGTAGTAATGCCGACTGGCGATCAGAGGGACCCCTTGCTGGGGCCTGGGGGGGTGTGGTGTGTGGCCCGAGGCGACTGTGGGTCGCAGTAACGAATGGCAGGAAACAGCCCAAGAGTTAAGTGTGATCTGTGAACTCGAACTTGCGTCCTACGAATATTCATTTACAATCAATGAGAAAAATGGATACAACAAGAAATGCAATGAATCGTTACGTGCCTTGTTCTACCAGTGTTCCATACCTGCTCAGAAACCGAGCTAATATCACCTTGTCGACCTCTGGCCATCCCACGGATGTTAGTCCCAGGGACCCAGAGCCGGCAGTAGCTCGAAGCCATCGTCAGAGATGAACGCGGGATGAATTGAAGTAGGTGATGTGGAGCTTTTACTATGCAAAAGCGAAAAATTGGGGCTCAGAAACAGAAGTTTTCAAGGCATGGAGAGAGCAGAACCCAGATATGAGACCTACACTAGACTCAAAGAAACTTGCCCGTCAACGACGATACATACTCAGCAGTGGAAAATTCACTGCAGAACAACTTGCTGACATTAAGAGAAATGCGGAGTATGTTCTTCGATCGAATTAAACACGTGACGAACTTGAAGACGATGGTCCAGTTGAAGGTTCATCTCTTTCCAAAGAAACACACGTCAGTGGTATAAATTCATCTGGCAATGAATTATAGGATAAGCACATGATGCGAAATCGAAACGAGATCAAAAGAGTTTGTCAACTTCCATTTGAATCTCGTGCACCGTTGAGGAGCATATTCAAAAATGCCAAAGCTAAGAGAGTGATAGAGACAGCAAATTCTATCGTGTTGACTTGTCGATGTTGCTGTACCTTGCGATCAAAACGTCGTTACCAAGGAGGCAGAGAAACGTCTTAAATACAAGAGTTGGAAATCGAGACCAGCCGAATTTGGGGCGTAAAAGTACAGGTCGTACCGATATTCATCGGAGCTCTGGGATTTGTTACTCAAAATTTGTGTAAGAACTTGGCTAAACTCCCCGGTAATTCAAAAGATTGAGAAATCGCTTTATTTGGAACAGCCCACATTTTGCGCAAAGTATTGTAGAGGCACCGACAGTCCCTAGATCTGCTCCTTAGGTAGCTGGTTGCAACCTGGAGTAGATTTTATATTCGGCAGACTCTTAACATCTTTGGTCGTGATGTAGTGGAATAATAATAATAATAATAATAATAATAATAATAATAATAATAATAATAATAATAATAACACGACATTATGATAAAGCGGTTCTCAAAATTTCCCAAGATGATAAATGCCGCATTTGCCTGGAGCAAGTTGAAACCATTGATCATATTGTCTCAGCTTGTCCAATCCTAGCAAAGACCGAATATCTGAAAAGACATGACAGGGTGTGTAGCTACCTCCACTGGCAGATCTGTACCGCCCTCGACGTTCCAAACACATGCGCCAAGTGGTACGAACACTCACCAAAACCGGTGACGTCTGTTGGATTGTGTACGATATTGTACGACCAACAAATTCAAACTGATCGCACGATAGCGGCAAACAAACCGGATATAGTTATCCGGGATTTGGCGAAAAAATCGTGTTTACTTGTCGATGTTACTGTACCTTGCGATCAAAACGTCGTTACCAAGGAGGCAGAGAAACGTCTTAAATACAAGAGTTTGGAAATCGAGATCAGCCGAATGTGGGGCGTAAAAGCACAGGTCGTCCCGATAGTTATCGGAGCTCTGGGATTTGTTCCGCAAAATTTGTGTAAGAACTTGTCTAAACTCCCCGGTAATTCAAAAGACTGGGAAGTGCAAGAAATTGCTTTATTTGGAACAGCTCACATTTTGCGTAAAGTATTGTAGAGGCACTGATAGTCACCGGATCTGCTCCTTAGGTAGCTTGTTGCAACCTGGAGTAGATTTTATATTCAGCCGACTCATAAGATCTTTAGTCGTGATGTAATGGAAAAATAATAATAATAATAATAATAATAATAATAATAAGAAGAAGAAGAAGAAGAAGAAGAAGAAGAAGAAGAAGAAGAAGAAGAAAATATTCCAGTTCTAAGTCTGGAAATTTGGGAGGGGAGTTGTGGTTTAGAAATAATGACTATAAAAATATTCTTCGAAAATAAAGTGTCACCTTCCACTTTTACCTGGAAGTGTAGGTAGTCGGTCCGCAATTTACATACGGCTTTAACTCTTATTTTCCTCCTGGTCCGCAATTCACATACCCTGTTTTGTGCGGGTCATTCACCAAATCTTGCGCCAAAACCATTGCGTCCCAGGGAGTGCCCAAGCCTGTTCCTGATGACTGCAGGCCGTTCCTACTAGCTGCTGAGTCGTCAAGGCGCCAGAGAGTCCCGCCACAAGTACCTGTCTGCACTGCGCCTCCAGTGGCATACGTGACCCCAACAGCTCATACACATGGCGTTTACTAAATAAATTTTCAATTTCCTTTAACATTCCCATAAAGCATATTATAAAATTCTTAATCTTTCATGTGGAAAAATCAGGAATCTAAAAACGCTAAGTTGAAGAAAAATACCTAAGTAGTTGTTTGTAAAATTCCCAAAGGTACAATATTCAACATTTTCCTATTAGAACATATTTAATTTTAAACTAAATTCTGTATAAACAGAAAAAAGTACGGTCTATTTCGAAGTCAGTACGTCATCACAGCAAATCCGTAATTTTTGTGAATCAAATGAAGACAGAACACTCGGAGTTGTGGCATCGGAAACCCTAGATCATTTATCGGAAACCCTAGATCACTTGGCACAGTCGAGGAGGGGAGGGTGAGAACGTTTCCCTGGCTGTCCCTGGTTGTCACAGTGCAACAGTCATGTCTAGACATCGGATGTTTAGAGAAATGCCTATTTATTTGTAGCGAACTTATTTAAAGGCTGATAATATGTGTGCAAGAATCACGACAAATTATGACAAAGTTTTATAATGCTTATTTTTGCTTATCTTAGCATAAATGCCTTTTCTTTAGAATTATTGCACGTTTTTGCCTTTTATGTATAATTTTTATATTCAATGCTAATATATCAGAAAATCGGCCTTGATCCAACCTGACCATTCATTACGAAGCCTTCAATTCACGTATTTGCATTTTGAAATACGAGAAAATATCTGAAAGTATACCTACATATTTTTCTCCATTTCTCTATTTCATAAATACTAGGAATATTCTGAAAAAATGGTCGATTGACAATACACCGAGGACACCTTTTGACTGGAATAAATGTTAATTCCCAGAAGGTTTCAGTGTTGCTAATTTTGGACTTCTAAAATATATGCCAGACACATCAGTAGATGTTCAGAAATGCTTCTCTGTATTCAAATTGATTTTGTCTCTCAATCGATGCAGATTTGAAATTGCGAAGTTACTGGCAATATATTGCAATGGAAACTATTAAGAATAAAATGTACAAGAGTTGTAAATATGTATGGAATCTGACAAATAATTTTTAATTTTATTGTGAATGTAATTTATGACAGTGCCTTTTTTTCTTCTAATTCTTGACATTTTCAGTGCCTTTTTAGGCGTCTAAAAGGCGATTTTTTAGTGCCTAAACATCCGATGTCTAGTCATGTCTTTGGTCCCCTGAAAAATGTAAGCACTGCGATGTCGTCGCTTCCAGTCAACTCAAGAGATCATCGTCTCTGTTCATAACTGTTTCGGGTCACAACCACAGCCATCCTGCGAACAGGGAATTCAACGTTTGGTGAAGCCATGGATCAAGTCCATATGTGACCATTGGAAAAAAAGTGTAAATAAATTAAAAACTTTTATTAATACTGTTCCATTTTTGTTTTATCAACCTTTTGTTTTGTTATACAACAACTTGTATTAAGTCAAGAGGATTCGCTGAGTCAACGTATAGGTTCTTCGAAAAATCCAAATCTCTAGATGAATTTTAAAACGGATTAAAAACAGATTTACGCAGCATTTTGAGCTGAACTTTGCTGATTTGGAATCTGGAATATATAAGTCAAGCCAAAAGGAGAAAAAGCGTATTTTTTTAAAAAGCTCGTTAGCTTTCTTCTAAAAGAGGCAAAAGAGGTTTAAACAGTCGATGAGCACTGCAAACAGCGGAGTATACAAGATTTTGTAGCCAATCAGTGTCCTGTGGTTTAAGCATATTGAATTACCGATGAGTTACTTAGTAAGTAGCTAAAATAGTTGAATTTGGATGATAAGGAATTTGTAAATATGACCCCTTCCCTTCTGCCACGTTTTGTTGAACTAATTATCAGTACGAGATATTTTCCTTATCAATGTTATTAATACTTATTTTTACACGTAAAGGCGTAAATTCTGAATATGTTATAATATTTGTATTGTTTGTGAAATTTTATATATTTTCTTTCATCCTTTTCTTAACTACTTTTCCCTCTGTGGCATAACAGCTCAATTCGCTTTGATGTAGTTCTTCCGAAGTCTTTCTAGCTGATAGATATAGAATATTTGTAGATAAGAGGAAAATGACTTTTAGCGAAAGGTTCGCGGTCAGTTGCTTAAGATATCTCTGCGGTGTTAGCCAGCAGTTAGCAACTAATGATCTGCAACCGCAACAATACTGCTGAACAAAATCACACAAATGGGTTTACAAAAAGCAGCACTCACGCCGCTCAGGAACTAACAAAATACGACTTAAAACACTTCAATAAGTTTTGTTTCACAAAAACAGTTTTCATGAATACTATAAAGACAGAGTATAGCATAAGTCAGATTAACAGTTCTGTACATACCAAGAATATCCAAAAAGTTACTATACAATAACACAACATGTGAATAAACTATTTAATGACAGGCGGCATTTTGAACGAACTTTGCTGTCGCATGACGTTAGCTTTGTCGTAAGCAGTGGCTCACTGATTGAAAATTTAGATGTCATTGGTATGCGCAATAGCCGAATAAAAAAATCAAATGTTTGCTTTTTTCAGACATAATCAAAACTGTTTGATTGTTTTTGGATTTTCTCCCGAGTTCCTGTGTATTCAATAAAAACGAAGGAACCTCTTACATAGCCGATTCCGTGTAGGCAGTTTCCAGAATGAATGTCATCTGCGAAGTGAAATTATGTGAACCAGCAGTTGGTCCCGAATATACAGCAGTTGTGACACAAACTAGGACCGTCAGCGAAAGTTCAGTGGCAACGTTGTTGATCATCAGAGAGATTTTAGGGTTCGAGTCCCGATTGTGGTGGATTTTCAACACTAGCTGCAAAGATGTGTCGAATTCCATTACCTCTGGAGAACCATTCTGGTGCTGAATCTCGCTGTTTCGATTAGTATTTTTCCATGGGTTCTACGATAAATTCCAGGCGAATGCCGCCGCACCTTAACAAATGGGTCGTCAACATATTTCCTTCCTCATCCTTGTTCCCTCATCTATCATTACACACTTCTATACACAGCACTACCACACACTTGTGGGAGGACAGTCGGAGCTTTAAGAAAAGAAAGGTGAGTAGGTCGATGCTGTATATCACGGTAGAGCGGTGGAGGAACACCATTGCCAGTCAGGATATAACATGTATTACACATACAGGGAATAACACACTACACATACAGAACTCTTGACCTCAGCAGCTGCTGCTCCCACTCATTGACTCAGTCAAACCTAGGAAATTCTAGTCTATGAATCTTCAGTTGCAGAAGTACGACTATAAATGCTAACGTTGGTTTTAAAAATATTTTAAAAAATTGATAACTGCAGCTGTGCTTTGGAATCTTCAGTTTCTAGGTGTCGCCAACCATCGCGATTTTTCCACTTTTCCCGCAGTCTTACTGCTGCTCAGGGTGCGTACGCACCAGGTTGATTGATTGATAGTAATTCCGGGTGCGTCAACTACTAAGATCAAGTCACGTAAATGTAGTGCATGTCTTTTCATTCGGAGGTGTCGGTGATCTTCCCCCGGCGCGACCGACTGTCGACTAGCGGTTTTTCCTCAACCAGGTATCTCCCACCAGCAGGGAACCGCCCCAGCCAGGACAAGTTCTAAGTTCCCGACCGGTCGTGTGGCATGTAGTAGTGTAGTTCATGTTAGTGTGTGTGTGTGTGTGTAAGGTGAAGATGGAACGAGGAAGAGGAAGGTAATATCGCGTGCGGTCCGTTGCCCATTTGTTAGGGTTCTACTCCGGTATTCACCTGGTGTTGATCGGAGAAACTACGGAAAACTGTCAGAGAAGCCGGTCGCTAGAAGTCTCTTCCAGACAGCGACTGAATTCGACCTAGCTGACAAGCCAGTGTCGAAAATCCCGTCGCGCCGTCAGGACTCGAACCTAGGACCTCCCGGTTAGAGGCACTGCAGTGACATCATCTGAACGAGCTCTCCCGGCCGCACGTACTTGGGAGGGTCGAAGAAATAGGCGAGGATGATGAACTCGTCCATGTTGAGGAAGCCGTCCTTGTTGGTGTCGGCGCTCCAGAAGCGGTCGCGCGCCGCCTTCGCCGTCACCCTGTAGCCCACGCGCGCGCACGCCGCCACGAAGTGCTTCAGCGTGAACGTGTCGTCCTGCGTGTCGTGCGCCACCGTGTGGTACAGGCGCTCCACGAAGTGGTACGTCACGTTGTCCCACTGCGGCGTCAGCTCTCTGCGCTTCTTGCGCTTTTTCTGCGGGCATTTCGAGGGGGCACGCGGTCCAGCGCTTGCGACCCACATCCCCCAGACTCTTTCGCCAAAATGATGAAAGAGGAAGGAGCGAGAAAACAGGAAAGCGAGGTAAGACGGAGAAGGGCTATTATCGCTTTTAACGTGTATTGCTGCCATCTGCGGAAAACTACGTCAGCTGCATCATTGGCAGCATCCATTGTTTCGACATCCCTTGACATCATGCCTTCGCTTGAACCAGTCAGATTAGCTTGGTACGCGCAAGTTTTATATTTATTTTCAAAATTTTATTCCTCTCAAAGCACTAATACGCGTTGCACCTTCACAATTGTTCAAATGATATAAATAGCATGTCTTATTGGCAGCAAAATGTTGTGTGTGTATTCAATTTTCATTGAACATGATCCAGTCTCAGGCTGTCGTCGTTTAGCTCATTGGTCAGCGTGATCTATTTCCATGACGGAACCCCGGGTTCGGTTCCCGGTCGGGCAAGATTATAAGCGCGTTTTCCTTGCAATGTCCTAGTATAAGTTGTTGGGTGACGATGAGAAAAACCACTTCTCAAGTTGAGAAGACCAGAATACGGCGTGGGGATGTCTTCGTGCTAACCACATGTACCCCTTAAACCATGGCCGCGAGGCTGGGACTCTGCTAGTAAGTCATGGCTCGTACGCGGACTGTCGCGTCAAAATACATACAGAGAGTATTTAGCCTCAACGTAACCAGTGATACTCTAACAGGACATACTTTCACGCAATATTAGTAACTTAAGTAGTTTTCGAAAATTCAGGGTTCAATGCAAATCTGACTTGCACAATTTTTTATTGACGTACTGAGCACTACCCGATAAAAAATAAAGAAAAAATTTGGATCAGCTTGTCAAAGAATCTAGTTTCTAATATTGCTTTATTTTATAAAAAAATACTCGAAAACTCCTCATATTTTGAAAGAAAAATAGTACATGGTCTCATTTAAATATCTATTTTTTAAGAATAGATTTCATTCAGAAGAAAAATATATTTTGTTCAGTATTGTAATATGGTAATTCAATATTCATTAATTGAATATTACTAACGGACGGACGGACGGACAGACAGACAGACGGATTTGCCTTAATCCGAATTTTCCACGAACCACAAAATGGAATTTTTGGCTACACACAAATGTTAGAAGAAATAATTTTCTACGTACAGAAATAATTATCCACTTTTTTGGTATCAGAGCCCTGCAATATAATTTTTTTCTGCCAAAAAATCACCGGTTTTCTCTGCAACATTATGTACTTTCTCACTGTATGAAGTATGCAAAAAAACAAAAATAGTGCAATGAGAGCTCCATTAAATCAACATGTACTGTACACGAAAGTCCAAACCATTGATTACAGGAGACAAAACTCTACAGCCTAAACATTAATGTTTAGAACATGAATCGTGAACAGTAGATGTTTGGAAGTAAGTGGTATTCCCTGAGGAGTTGACTTTCACACTGTTTTTAATAAGAGGCCAGGTTCACTTGTGAATAATACCTATAGAAGCATACAGCTCAGGATGTTTGATTTCCACTGTAAAACATGAATGGACATTGATGATTCAGGTGGTGATTTTTTAACATTGCTCTTAAACCACACTTCACTGATAAAGACTATGTTAATATTTTAGAGAACTAGCTGCATCTAAAGGTATATATTTTATTCTCTTTCAAGGAGGCAGTGTTTTGAGATGACAATGTTGCAGTTCATACAGCCATTGGCAATTCAGTATACATTATTTTATTCGAGTAAAAAATGTAAAGAAAAAATTGGAGCCCTGTTTGAGAAAATTTCAAAAATGTCGTCGGGGTTTCATGTAATTACTCCCTAAAATGAAACTATCCGTTCCAAATTCAAAGGGCCATGACCAAGCAAGATTAATCAAATAATATGAATTTTGTTGAAAATCCTTTGCTCTGTTAAGGCGAGTGTTCACAGATGTGTCACGGTTTAAGGTTTTTTTTTCTTCATCTATTTATAGTCGCATCGACAACTAAGGTCATGTTTAAGTGTTGTTTATTGATGGTCAGAAGGAATGCCAAAACTATTTCTGTATGAAACGCCTACATATCTTGGAATGCGAATAAATAATGTATTGGCAAAAGTAATTTGCTACCCATAGGAGCAAGAATATCCACTTACTATACAAGCGTTTCTGTTGAAAAAATTACTACATTTCTATATAACATTGCAATACTTTTCGTATACCACATAGTAGTATACGACAGAGTAACAAGTGTTGCTTCTGACGGGTACATACTTTCTCGCTCTAGTTTCCTATCCTCTTCTGTATCAAGGTTTTTCCGTTACCTGTCGCTCCCCTGCGGTATGATGCTTCGAGCATCCCCAGACATCGCGTGCATATACAATGTGTTGTCTGGGTCCGGCAAACTTATCAGATTTGCCCGTGGTTTTCCTTTGCCGCTCCTAGGTGCATGTTCTTGTGCCCCCCAGACCAATAAATAGTGAAATGTTTATTGTACAGAAGTAACCCACGAGTGATTCGAAATGCCCCTCCATGCCTCAAACCCGGCTGAAAACATTCATGTCTTATGTTTGCTTCGAACGCCCAACCTTGATGTCCACCACTTCGGCTCATCTGCCCCGAGCCACTTACTTTTGAATTGCTTCACCATTGACACTGAATTGCTTCACCTACTAATTGCAAAGTGATACGACTTTGTAAAATAATAATTTGATAAAACCAATAATATAACCAAAACTGATCTTTTTATGCACACGTGTCCTTAGTGTGTTTTGTAACATTGAATCTATTGTGATATACCAATTATTCAGGAAAAGAGTAGACAATGGCAGGTGGTTGCTAGGGGGCTTTGGTATAAGATGGAAGTCGATTTTTTTGGTGAGGTAGAAAGTTTTAGTTTTGTTCGGACGAGTGATAGTTGTAACCAAAAGTTCTGCGAAGTTGTATTCGTTCATTGAAGTAAAAATAAAATTGCTGATTGTAGTGCAACCTGAAAGTGATTTAAGTTATTTAGGTGCAGCGACCGCCAAGATCAATCAGAAGTTGAATTGTGATCCAGAAGTGAGAAAATGTCTGCAAGCAACGAGCAAATCCGCAGCAATCAATAGCCAAAAAACTTTCACGGAGGTTTCTCATCCCCTGTATGGCGGGTGGATCGGGTGGCCCAAACAGTTTCATGGTAATCAAATGGTAGATTTGACAGTATCAGTAAAAGTAGAAAAAGAGATTTGTTACAAATGGCGTTCACTAAAGTAAAAATAAAATTGCTGAGTGTAGTGCAACCTGAAAGTGATTTAAGTTATTTAGGTGCAGCGCCCGCTAAGATCAGTCAGAAGTTGAATTGTGATCCAGAAGTGAGAAAATGTCTGCAAGCAACGAGCAAATCCGCTGCAATCAATAGCCAAAAAAACTTTCACGGAGGTTTCTCGTCCCCCGTATGGCGGGTGGATCGGGTGGCCCAAACAGTTTCATGGTAAGCAAATGGTAGATTTGACATTCAATTTCATCACTATCAGCAGTAAGTAAAAAGAGATTTGTTACAAATGGCGCCCAACGTGGGGCCAAGATAATATCCCTATTGTAGGAAGTTATGATACGCGATATTAGCTCGATTCAGGAAACCTGAAAGTTTAAGATTGCTGCTACATTTATCGCTTTAAAGATAACAGAATAAGAGACAAAACTGTTTCATCTGGCTATAAAAAAGAGATTTGATATTTGTTTGAAATAAAGTAAAATCAGTTGTATCAGTATGGAAACTAGAAGCAGAAAAATTCGTGCCGGAAAAGTTGGTGAATCGGAAGAGGAGCTAGAATTGGATGAGAGGGAGGGACAAAATGTTATTGACGATGAAAACGCGAGTGCGGAAATTAACGTTGGTTTAGACGTGGAACCGGTACATGTGGTAGAAGAAGAAATATCGAGGGATGAGGAAGCCGCAGATCCACAAATAGCTATACTGCGATTTTTGTAGGAAGAGCTCTCAAGATAACTCAAATCCCATCTTCCCGATGGAATATGTCACGGCATTTCGTATCATTCACAGTCGTTCCGCTAGATTTCGCACAATCGCGACCGTATGAAGCAGTGCTTACGATCATGCGACTTCTACCGGCAAGACCGAGAAAAGACGCGAAATGCCGTGACATATTCCATCGCGAAGATGGGATTTGAGTTATCTTGAGAGCTCTTCCTAGAAAAATCGCAGTATAGTTTTGATCACAATACATTAATCTTGCAAATGTTAGCAGAAATGAACGCCAAGTTAGGGAATTTAAAAGCAGAAATTAATTCTAACTTAAATTTGAAACTAGAAACTATGAATGCGGAAATGAATTCCAATTTAGGTAATTTGAAGGCCGAAATAAACACGCAATTAAGTACAAACCACGAGAATTTAACTCGGGAATTTCAGAGTCTGAGGGGCGAAATTCGGGAAGAAATAGTACAATTGCGAGCAGACACGGCTCTCAAAATTAGTCAAATAAATGTAAGAATGGATAATTTCGATGCTAAAACTGGTGAAATTCAACGGGAACAAAGGGATTGTTTTAATAAAATCCAGGAAGATTTCGTTGATATTAAACAAAATGTCGGGAAACTGGATCATGTCGCAGGCCAACAATGCGAAAAGATGACAATCGTAGAAGCGCGTATAGAACAGATGTCACATATTTCTCAGCAACAAAATGTCAGAATTGGAAATGTAGAAGCGAAAATTGAGAATTCGGATGATATAATTGAAAATAAAATTAAACAAGGTATTAAATCGGTAAAAGAATTAGAAGAATATAGGATCAGTACAGAAACGGCGGAATTAAAGAACAGAATTTCAGAATTGGAAAAAGAGATCGCGACATCGAACTGCAGTGGCAATTCTATGACATCCGCGGCATCTTTAGTTTTGCCAAGCCATCTTAAATTCCACGGGGATGTTAAAGAACAACCATGGTCGTTTTTAGCAAAGCTGGAGAGTTATTTTACTATAAATAACATCCCCGAAAGACTGAAATTACATGTAGTGGAGCAGACAATAATAATAATAATAATAATAATAATAACTCCACCTAGGGAGTACACGACCTTGCAGTTGGTGGTGGAGCTTGAGTACCCCCATGAGCCTTAAAGCTATGTCAGTGGTAGCCTAGCTACCGGTAGGGCCTCCCTTGCTGAATAGGTTGAAGGTGAGGGGTCAGACGAAGAAGTACTCCATTTTGAGGAGAGTGGGAAGTAAGTACAGAGGGAAGGGTCATGAACCTTTGGACTTCCTGTTGTCGGCCCATAGAGGGTACAGGAGAGAAACTGGGTTGGCACACCAGGCCACTGATTAGAGTGGAGGCCCGAACCTTGCATTAGCCAGCGAAGGAGGCTGCCTTCAGCAGTCAGTGAAAATCCCGTAGGGTTTAGTAATGCCGACTGGCGATCGGAGGGACCCCTTGCTGGGCCCTGCGGGGGGATGTCCCGAGGCCACTGTGGGTCGCAGTAACGGATGGCAGGAAACATCCCGAGGGTTAAGTGTGGTCTGTGAACTCGAACTTGCGTCCTGCGAATCTTCAATTCAAACCAATGAGCAAAATGGATAGAACAAGCAATGTAATGAACCTTAACGTGCCTTGTTCTACCAATGTCCCATACCTGCTCAGGAACCGAGCTAATGTCACCTTGTCGACGTCTGGCCATCCCACGGATGTTAGTCCCAGGGACCCAGATCCGGCAGTAGCTCGAAGCCATCGTCAGAGATGGACCCGGGATGAATTAAAGGAGGTGATGTGGTGCTTTTACTATGCAAAAGCGAAAAATGGGGGCTCAGAAATAGAAGTTTTCAAGGTATGGAGAGAGCGGAACCCAGATATGAGACCTACCCTAGACTCAAAGAAGCTTGCCAGTCAACGACGATACATACTCAGCAGTGCAAAATTTACAGCAGAACAACTTGCTGACATTGAGAGAAATGCGGAGTATGTACTTCGCTCGAACAACCCACATGACGAACATGTAGAACTTGAAAATGATGATCCCGTGGAAGGTTCATCTCTTTCCAGTGAAACACACGTCAGTGGTGAAAATTCATCTGGCAATGAATTACACGAAAAGGACATAATGCGAAATCTCGTTCGGCGCGAGATAGAAAGAGTTAGTCAACTTCCGTTTGAATCTCGCGAACCGTTGAGGAGAATATACGAAACTGCCAAAGCTAAAAGAGTGATAGAAACAGTGAATTCTGTCTTAAATGAGGTGGTGGAGACCCCAGGCAGAGATCTAGATATTTCTGAAATCAATCACATCATATATGCAACTGGATATCTAGTATCTCAGATAATTTTGGGGCCAGCCAAGAACACCGACGGCCGACAGCAAAACAGAGTAAACAGCTCTGTACCCCCATGGATGAACAGAATTAGGAAACGGATAGCCGACACCCGGCGCGAAATATCACTCTTAGCTGAGGCATCTTCTAAATCAATGCACACCTCTAAAGTTCAACGAAAAATATTCAATGTTGAACAAAAATACCAAATTGAAAATGAAACCAGCAGGCTAATGGTAGTTGAAAAGCTAAAAGAGAAAATTCAAGCATGGGCTCAAAGAATTAGACGTTACAAACGTAGAATAGATTTCCGTGTACAGAACCGGTTGTTTGAAACAGACGCGAAGAGATTCTATCGCAATCTGACTCAAAAACCGAATGGCAAAGCTGTCACTCCTTCAAAAGAAGACGTCGAAGCGTTTTGGGGAGGAATCTGGGAGGAGAGCAGATCCTACAACAAAGACGCATCTTGGCTTCAATCTGAAGTTGATGCTGCCGATGAACTTGTAGAAACAGTGGAAGATGTTCACCAATTCTCGGAAGAGGACCTCTTCCAAGCAATTAAGAACATGGGAAACTGGAAGTCCCCCGGGATTGATAAGATCCAGATTTATTGGATTAAGAAATTAACAGCAATACATTCTCATCTAGCAAAGGCTGTTAATAAACTTTTAGAAAACCCAAAGGAAATCCCGGAATGGCTCACACGCGGCATCACGTATTTGCTACCCAAAGCGGAAGACAGCTCTTTGGCGAAGAACTACAGGCCAATTACTTGTCTGCCAGTACTGTACAAAGTTATAACTTCAGCCATAGCTGACAAAATGTACAGACATCTAGATAAGAATCATCTAATGCCAGCTGAACAAAAAGGATGTCGTAAAGGCTCTTATGGCTGTAAGGAAATCTTGCTACTGAATAAAGTCATCTTGAATGATGTAAAGAAACGCAAACGTAATTTGAGCATGGCTTGGATTGACTACCAGAAGGCTTTTGATAGTGTACCACACGATTGGATTTTGAAGACTCTGGAGATCTATCGATTTCATCCTAGACTTATTGAATTTTGCAAGGCTGGTATGAAGTCGTGGAGTACCAGGTTACTAATACACAGCGGAAAGGAAGCAGTAGAAACCAGAAGTATTCAGATTAACAGGGGTATTTTTCAAGGAGATTCACTATCCCCTCTGCTGTTTTGCATTAGTTTGATCCCACTATCGAGACAGTTGTCGCAAGCTGACTTTGGTTTTAAGCTCCATGGTGATGAAAGGCCAGTATCACATTTGTTTTACATGGATGATCTGAAATTGTTTGCTAAGAATGAAGCGATTCTCTCCCAAATGCTGTCTGTCGTGAATGACTTTAGCAATGACATCTGCATGAAGTTTGGTCTTGACAAGTGTGCAAAAATCAATTTAAAAAGAGGGAAACTCACAACGTCTGAGAACATTGAAATTGATACGCACACTGTGATTCAAGATCTTGAGCCAGGTAAAACTTACAAATATCTGGGCATTGAAGAATGTGAAACCATCTCGAATGACAGAATGAAAGAGAGAATTCGTAGGGAGTATTATAGGAGAGTGAGACTGGTCCTGCAGTCCGCTCTGAATTCCAGGAATAAAATTTCTGCAATAGGTAGTTTGGCGGTACCTGTGGCCGAATACAGTTTTGGACTAGTGGACTGGACTGAGCAGGAAATTCGCACCATGGATCGAAAAACCAGAAAACTGCTAACAATGCATCATGTTGCCCACCCTCGAGCTGATATACATAGACTTTATGTGTCACGTAAGGAAGGAGGAAGAGGGCTCAGACAAATTGAGGCCTCCTGGCACAACGCAATAGTTGGGATGGGAAAGTATGTAGTCAGCCATCAAGATGACCCTCTAATGAGGCAGGTCATGAAATCTGACCGAAGAATGGGAAACAGAGGCATTGTTAGTGTAGCTAGAAGCATTGCAAAGAAAACTAGGCAAGACACGTCGAATAACACAGACACTGAACTTCTGATGCTGTTAAACATGAAGTGTGAAACACAAAAAATGTTAAAGAAATCGTGGAGAGACAAACCACTCCACGGACAATACCTAAAAAGAATGGACAAGGTGCAAATCAATAAAGATCAATCATTTATGTGGCTTAAAAGGGGAAGAATGAAGCCAGAATCGGAAGCCCTTGTAATAGCTGCCCAAGATCAGGCCTTGAGAACACGACATTATGATAAAGCGGTTCTCAAAATTTCCCAAGATGATAAATGCCGCATTTGCCTGGAGCAAGTAGAAACCATTGATCATATTGTCTCAGCTTGTCCAATCCTAGCAAAGACGGAATACCTGAAAAGACATGACAGGGTGTGTAGCTACCTCCACTGGCAGATCTGTACCGCCCTCGAAGTTCCAAACACATGCCCCAAGTGGTACGAACACTCACCAAAACCGGTGACATCTGTTGGATTGTGTACGATATTGTACGACCAACAAATTCAAACTGATCGCACGATAGCGGCAAACAAACCGGATATAGTTATCCGGGATTTGGCGAAAAAATCGTGTTTACTTATCGATGTTTCTGTAGCTTGCGATCAAAACGTCGTTACCAAGGAGGCAGAGAAACGTCTTAAATACAAGAGTTTGGAAATCGAGATTAGCCGAATGTGGGGCGTAAAAGCACAGGTCGTCCCGATAGTTATCGGAGCTCTGGGATTTGTTCCGCAAAATTTGAGTAAGAACTTGTCTAAAATCCCAGGTAATTCAAAAGACTGGGAAGTGCAAGAAATTGCTTTATTTGGAACAGCCCACATTTTGCGTAAAGTATTGTAGAGGCACTGATAGTCACCGGATCTGCTCCTTAGGTAGCTTGTTGCAGCCTGGAGTAGATTTTATATTCAGCCGACTCATAACATCTTTAGTCGTGATGTAATGGAATAATAATAATAATGCCTTTATTAATGGCGAGGCTCAGGCCATAGGGCCTGCTCTTCCGCCTAACCACTCAATCTACATTAATACAGAGAAATAATATTTTAAGAGGGGGAGGGCCAGCTGTACATTTACATCTGGGAGAGCAAAACTAGGGACCACCCCGGCATACGCCTTAAGCGATTGAGTAAACCCAGAAAACCTCAATCAGGATGGCGGCTAAAGGCCGAACATTTTAAGAACAAAGAGAGAAGTGAAAGACAGTGGAAATGCAGATGGAAATGAAGAAGAAAGGTCGAAAGAGAAAGAAGAAAGGAGAGTGACTAAAAGGGGGGACAACTGTACATTTATGACTGGGAGTGCAATACAAGGGACCATCCCGGCGTACGCCTTAAGCGATTGAGTAAACCCAGAAAAATCTCAATCAGGATGGCGGCTTAGGGCCGAACAATGTCCGCGAGGGCACACCACTGGTGAACCTCGTTAGTTCCTGAACCATCGTTTTACGCAGAGTGGAAAGAAAAGTATTTAAGAAGGCATTGGAACGAAAGTCATAAGTTTGAATTGAAATACAAGTTAATGGGCGAAAACGAAATTAAATTCTTTGGAGTAATGATATTAAATAAATTGCAAGAAATAAAAATACAGAGTTCCAATGATTCCTGTAATTTCGTTAAAAAAGCTGTCACGTTAAAATTGCTGATTTTGGAGTTAAATAACGAAATAAAATTCATACGCAAGACCGGTGACCCCAAATATTTCCATGTTTTTAATTTAATAAAATATATTAATTACCGTGGAGCTTCCAAAGAACAGTTTTGGTCGGGGTTGAAAAGAAGAAGAAGAATATATATATATATATATATATATATATATATATATATATATATATATATATATATAACTGAGCAAGGAGATTAACTAGCTAGATGAAACCCGGACTCGAACGAACACTTCAGATTGAGACAAAAGGAACCCAAAGGGAAGTATTCTAAGCAAGAGAAGATAGGAGGGGAGCAATATTCTTTTAAGAGGAAGAAAGATAAACAAAAAGAAATCATAATGAATTGATACCATCATGGAAAACTACGTTCTAAAGGAAGGAAGGGCGCGGACGTTGGTAGTAGGAAATGTTCTGGTATTGGAAGACGATTTGCTAAGGGAGAAATTAGGGAAAATACCGAAATGAAGATAGGGTTTGATATTGCGAGGCAATTTTGAAAGTAAAGGCTCCCGTGAATACAGGAAATAATGTTACGGCGATTTCTGAAAAGTTTTAAATGCAATGAAGGAAGAAATATAGTATTATAAGAAATACCAAAGCGGAAGTTGATTCTAAATAGCAAATGACAGGTTGACGGTGGTAGGAGTTTGCAGGTGCTTCTGGAACTCATGGTGGGAAGAATGGCAATTCGGGCAACGGCTAGAGTTGTGAATAAATTCTGCCGAGCCGCTTCATTTAGGGCGAACTGTCTTAGAACGTAGAAAACGGTCTTGGATGTTGGTAAAGAGTAAATTATGCTGCATGCCAACGAACCGAACAACGTTGCTGGGAAGCTGCATCTAATGAAGGGTCGGAGATAAAAGTAGCGTGATGCTGAAGGCAAAGGCTGCTCCAAAAACCATCTCCCCGTCGCTGTGGTAAACGCTATAGAGGAAGAGAAAATCAACTGTTCGCTGCGGTTAAATAAGTTAGGAGAAGATTTTGTTGTCGAGTAGTAACGAAACTGGTGATGAGAATAACAGTTTGCATTAAATGGATGAGGAGAAACCGTGAATATGAAGTTTACCTGTATCATGAAAGTGCCAGTCGCAAGGGCGAAAATAAATTGAGAAGATGAGGCAGAAGCATTATAGAGAAGATGATGACCGCATCCGTGAACCCTGAACAATCGCGAAGAGGAATACTAGAAAATTGACGCTATGGAAGACGCCCTGGAAAGTGCAGTTTGACAGAAAAAGATGAAACGGTAGAATAATGTTAGCAAAAAGAAAAGAATATTGTAATGCAATTTATGGCTGGAAGAATGAAGACCTAGTGCTAGTGAAACCGTGTGAGGTACCAGTGCAAGAAGGTACGAAGTAATACGTGATTTTTTTTAGATCTTGTCATTTATTAAGCTAAAGCGAATGAAATGACGCTTAGGAGGAGGGAAGCTGTGATATACCAATTATTCAGGAAAAGAGTAGACAATGGCAGGTGGTTGCTAGGGGGCTTGGATATAAGATGGAAGTCGACTTTTTGTGAGGTAGAAAGTTCTGTTGGTTTTGAACGAGTGATAGTTGTAACCAAATGTTCCGCGAAGTTGTAGTCGTTCACTAAAGTAAAAATAAAATTGCTGAGTGTAGTGCAACCTGAAAGTGATTTAAGTTATTTAGGTGCAGCGCCCGCTAAGATCAGTCAGAAGTTGAATTGTGATCCAGAAGTGAGAAAATGTCTGCAAGCAACGAGCAAATCCGCAGCAATCAATAGCCAAAAAAACTTTCACGGAGGTTTCTCGTCCCCCGTATGGCGGGCGGATCGGGTGGCCCAAACAGTTTCATGGTAAGCAAATGGTAGATTTGACATTAAATTTCATCAGTATCAGCAGTAAGTAAAAAGAGATTTGTTACACTATGCATCTGTAAATTTTGGACTTCATTCGTTTCCATAGCAACAATGCAAACAAAGTTACTTTAGCATCAAAATCTTTCATCATCGTATTAATAAATGAAAAATGTTCTCGAAATGAACTAACTCTAAATAAAATGTTGTATAACAATATTTGCAGCATGTCCCCTTAATACAATGGTAGGATGAGGTTTAGTAAAAAAAATATGTCATCCAAAAACACGGACATTTTTTCAAATTTTCTCAAGTTTTCGGTCACTTATTACCATGCAAATACGGCTTTAATAATATTAAATAAGAATAAAACCTGATTTTATATGGAAATTTTCATTGAGATGTTTTGAGCCGAAAAAGACTTCGAAAACGTCGTTTGAACGACATATGCATTTTTTAGCAAAGTTTTCACAGAACTCTTTTGAATTGACGAGCAACCTAATCAAAAATCACTTGAAGTGCTAGTGCTCACAAATGTAATAATGCATAAAATATATTAATACAAACATAAAGAAGTAGAAAAGTGGATAATTTATGTGCCTGTATGTAGTAAATTACTTCCTCTACGATGTTGTGTAGACACGAATCCACGTTTTGTGGTCTTTGATACCGGACAATTTGTTTACGGAAAAACGTCTGACCATCCATACGTTAGTCTGTAGGTAACGCTAGCGACTAAATCGTACGTAGGATTTTCACCAAAATTGCTATCTCATATCTATCTGGATGATATCGCTACTCCTCGAATCTGACAAGGACGTTTGATTTATTAGGGTAACTTTACATGAAGCCTCAAGAACATCTAATTTTTCTCAAAATTGGCTCCAAATTGTTTGATTAATTTTTCCAGATAGAATAAAAGTTGCTTAAGAAATGACGGGTGTCGTATATTCGTTGAAATCTCTGAATACTCGAAAATTGTAAAAGTTCAAAAATTTTCGGCATCTTTCTACAACACGAACAACAACAATTGAAAATAAATATTGTTTCTTCATAAAATCTGGTCTTCAATGCTGTTTTTAATAAAGTCAAGACCAATTTTAAAAAATCTGAGAAATTTTCGCGTATGTTTTCGCGAGTAATTTGCAAAAATTCGCAATTTTAAAACCAGATTTTCACAAAACGGCTTCAGATTTTCCTTAATTTTTTCGGATATTGCGAAGTACGCTTATAAGACTAACATAAGCTCGATTTTCATTGAACTCATTGAATTTTCGAAAATTGCAAAGGTTACAGATAAAGCGACAAAGTATATGCTGTTGTAGTTTCTCCTAGTTTTATCGTCGTTGATAATACATTATTTATATGCGTCAGAATTTCTTTATTAGTAATGAATTTATTTGTAAATAGTTAATGAAAACTGTTATCTTTACTATTCACTCATATCTAGACCTGAAACTTACATTTAACACTAATGGTATTATTTACGTGTCAATAAATTTAAGCACTTAAGCGGTGCAACTAGAAATCTGAAATGAATGGTTTGAAAAAAAATAAATATGAAATGCTTCTTCAGTTTTAAATAATTTTTCATAAAATTGTACCCAATATACTACATTTTAGGCACACGAAAACTTACATCGTTGGCCTTCCGTGTCTTCTTTTTGCGTCTCTCAAAGAAAATGAGAAATCTACTTTGTAGCTTCACGCTCAAACATGCGTCAGTGTGCGTATTCGACTTCTCGGTCTCTTCGTCATCACTGACTCCCTTATCTAATTTCAGATCTGGCGATTTTTGTTGATCTTTGAAATCTTCTACAGGTAGTTGAAAGCAGTTTCCAATACATGGTTGTGCACACTGCATTGGTGCAAAAAACAATCTGTTTAGAATATTTATAAAGAAAGTGAGCACACTATTTGATGTTGGATTCCAGATTTGTTTTAATTTTTCATTTTCGTCAATTTTAGCAGATTTTTCATGTTTCGTTTTCTTCTCCGGTTTTACTGGTTCCTTATCTTTGTGTTTTCCCTTCGTGTTTTTATTTCGTGAATGCTTTTGACCCATGAAGATGATTATTTCTCACAAGAAAATGATAAAGTTATGCTTAGATATGCACTTGACTTGTTTCGATGCAATCAAATCCATAAGGACTAGTTATTTTGTTTAGAGGGCCAAGGCAACTATTGACGTTGGCCATCCATCTGCAAAGAGCCATATTTATTGCATTAAAGGCCACTGACTACATTTAAATGATGTTTTTACTTTCTTGTACGTTACGTACATTCTGTAGATAAAGTATTGCAATACTGCGGCAAAAAACAATATTTTGAAAGAAATAATCGTATTGTGAGGCTACATTTCCAAACAAGTAAATTAATCTTGTTCCAATATGTAACAAATTACTTCTTCTAACACATTGTGTTATCAGAATCCGCGTTTTGTGGGTCCGTGGAATTCTTGAAACATTGATTTACCTTGATTGAAACATTGATTAGAATGTTTTAGTAGTTTTTGCCCAATTTTGAGTGATATGTGGGTAATATTATTAAAATATCACAAAAACGGCTCCAAATTGCTTCTTTAAACTATTTTACGGATAGCGCTAAATGCACTTAATAACATGATATAAATATCACTTTCATCTATTGTTTTGATTTGAAAAAATAGAAAATGAAATGTTTAAATATTTCTTACGTCGGAAATTATTACATTACGGACGTTTTTTTATTCATTATTGCATTTGTGATTGATTATGAATGAAAATTCTTGAAATCTCAAATGTTTTCTGTGAAAATTAGCTGAAATTTTCACATTTTCAGAAACGCTCAAATAACATTTCCTCAATTGATTGATAGGTCAGTGGTTTCAGGCACGTGAGCTGCTTCCATTTATTAGTCCCTTAAGTCTAGCGGATGGCAAGATCCGGCGTCGACCTACCATCGACTACCGGAGTTTTCTCCAACTCGACATCCCACCAGCCAGAGCACTGCCCCAGCCCCACCAAGCTCTAAGTTTCTGACCGGTCTCTCGTCATATGTGGTGGTGTAGTGCATGCAAGTGTAAGTGTATGTAAGTAAGGGGTGAGGATTGGATAATGTAGAGGAAGGAAAGTTGGCGCGCGGTCCGTTGCCCGTTTGTTATGCTTCGGTATTCGCCTGGAGTTGATCGGAGAAGACACGGAAAACTACATATCAGAGAGAAGGCCGGTAGACTTCTTCTCCAGCTTAATTCGACCAAGCTATCTAATTTCGAAAACTCTGCCACCGTCGAGACTCGCACCTCAGGACCTCCCGGCCAGAGCCCCTGCAGTAACACCCACTGATGCCCTGAGTCACCTAAGCCGATCATTTTCTCACAAACTGTCGAACATTTTTTTATGAGAATTTGCATGAAGGTCCAAGTTTTACATTTCTGTAATAATACTAAATCATATTTCAAATATACTCTTAGGGGACCGAAACATTGACAAAAAAAATTAAAAGACGTATTTTAAACGTCTGTTGGTAACAGGAGTAGAGGAGAATGGGGTGAGGATGGAGTGGGATTGTTTAAACTCGAAAAGTTAGCCTAGACTAAATAAAAGCGATTAGTAAAATACGAAAAAGTCGGTTATCTCTGTAGCATTTTATTTCCTTCTTTGCATTCCGTTAACATCATCCTGTAAAATTCATACTACAAAAAAAATTAAATTCAAATTTCAATATTAAACGTTCTACCATAACGAATAGAAGAAAACGGGCAATCAATTCGTTTGGTGTGACGAGAATTGAATAAGCTGAGAATGCGATTCGTCGGAGGAGGCTCTAAGTTTGTTTTTGGATCTATCTTGCGCCTTGGTGTTATCATAGCATTATCATGCAAAGTAAGTGGAGGTTACACACCTTTTTATGGGATTTTGTTTGTTAACTCTATCAGGAATGAATAATATGTGATGTGAACAACCTAGTAAGTGATATTTTTACCATAGAATGCGTATTGTTATCTTGCCGCTTCAAGAGAATGCGTTTTGCTCCAGAATGCAGATCTGGGTACAGAATTCTGAGTAAAAGAATTCTTCCCTCACCAAAAAAGAAGAGCAAGGAGACATTTGCGAAGTTTACAAGAAGAGTTTGGAAAGACAGGCAACTTGCATATATATCTGCGATCTTAACGGTTGTGAAATACTGATAATTAAAAATGACAATTTTAGCACGGAAGGTTATGAAGTTAAAATTTCTAGAATTAACTGACCCTTAAAACCTGGTGCAACTCTTCGTATTTTCCTTAATTACTAGATTATTATCCCACTTCGCTGATAATACGACACACGGTCCATAACAGAAACAACACACACAGTTATTGATATCTAAAATGTTAATTCCCTTTTAGACTGTATAATTTTAATAGGCTAAATAAGCCTGTGACAATAATTGTACCTCAACTTCTGGACCAACGACTTCCATGTCCATCAGGTTTTTTGCCCATATTCTTCAGTAAATGCTGAGATGGCTCCTTGTTTTGTTTCTGGACATAAATGTAGTTTAACTATCTGTGTACTTTTTTTCATTTCTTTCAGGAATGTAGATATTCTAACCACAGAGTTCCATTTTATCGCGGCAATAAGTCGATT
Source organism: Acheta domesticus (assembly GCA_031308135.1). Taxonomy (NCBI): domain Eukaryota; kingdom Metazoa; phylum Arthropoda; class Insecta; order Orthoptera; family Gryllidae; genus Acheta; species Acheta domesticus. The sequence goes on from JAHLJT010003656.1 coordinate 53,083,238, forward strand.
CCTTCACGTAACGCACTAGGATAATACCCAACATCTGAACATGATTCGCCTTTGCAATTAGTTTTTTATATGGGAGCAAATTTTCATATCATTTTCATTTCTTGCCAAAAATGCTCGTTGCTACATGTATTCATAACTCAATGAAATATGCATTTGATTTAGATCAGACATCCCAGAGCTCAAGCAATCATGCACACATTACACTTCTCCCCGTGGTGCATCACAAAGATTTAACCGTTTTTAACGTTAAATAAATATAGTTCAGTTTGTTACAAACTCCGGTTATCGCCCTTTTTACATTCTTCACCTGTTAATTGGTGTTTATTGACCATCAATTAATCAGGCTGTGTAACAGCCTAAATAATATTTCACAGGCACGGTATCAAGTCCTTTCTGTCAGTCGAATGTAATAGAGGAGCGATCTGATTGTTAGTAAATCTTTATGCTTCACTGTAGCAAAACGAGATGGAGAAGAGTTCTGTCGTCGAGCGCTGACTGGAACTGACTTAATAGTTACCCTATCTGCCGCGAGATTTCGTGGCTAGCTGTTTATTCGCATTTCGCATTACGATTTCAAGGAAAGTTTAAGATAAAGAATGAAAATAATCTTTATCTGATCACTAAAGAAGGCTGAAGCGAATAGAACTAGGTTCGCAATAGTTTTAGTTAATATTTCTATTTAAAATGCATTACTACCAGAGAAGTGCAAGATAGAATTTTGATAATGAAGATTCGAAAGATTTGTAATTTATATCACAGAAGAATATTTTATGTAGAATGATGTATATTTTCAAGTGTCCTCACGACTCTTGATTATGTATTTTAAAATTTGAACTTACACTGCAAAGAAAATTTGTGTCAGAACGGAGCCAAGGCAATTATTTGCTTTTTTAATGACAAATTTTCAAATCAATGGAAAACTTATACGGTTTTTGAAAAAAGCTGAAACTAAATAATAAAAATGAAACTTGCGAAAATTGCTTATCTTTTGAATCATTTCTTCAATTACGCATTATTTGCCTTGCACTCACACTTGTATGATTTTTGACGATGATAGTTTTTAATTATTACAACTAAACACCAAAAATAGGCGGTTTGAATTTGGTAACAATTAGAAATTGAAATAGAGGAATCTAGTGGTGCTGAACAGCACGTATTTCCTCGCCATTAGTAATGGTTATATTTATGTACTACTATTTACACCACAATTTCTCCCCTTATTAACACATCTGTCATCATTTTTTGCAGACTTTATTTGAAATCATAGAACATTTTGTGCGAAATTAAATAGTTTGAAGCAATAGAGATTCTTTATTCAAAACTTTAAATGAAAAAACGCGAGAAAGTAAAAAGTTATTTTTGTCATTGAATTCATTGCATAAGGTATGAAGTATGAAGTGTATTCACGAATGTACATTAGTAACTTATAGTTATTATTAAACACAATGGTATTGTAATATTCTCTCTCTCTACTAAAAGCACGGTGTATAAGATATAGGTGTGTCAACTAGCCGCCTTTTGGGCAAAATTTTTGAAGCCAGTTTGAGGCTAGTTCCTCGCTTATCCGTACGGTGCGCACGATCGAATTGGGTATTGATGATGACGTCTCGCGCATGTAGTATTTTCTGGTGTTTTCGTTTCAAGAAAGGTATACCGGTCACTGAATAAACGTAATCGTAGAACCGCTAATGTAAATGGAATCTTTTAAGGCCTATTATAAAGTCTGACGGGGGTATTGTTTTAAATGTTTTGTAGCGAAACCCATGCATATCTGCAATTATATGATTTAAGTACCAAAGAATGAGGATTTCTGTTTAAAATAGGAGTTGGAGCTAAAACAACAACAAAAAACAGAAAGGATTCTAGTTACGAAAATCATTTAATCAGTGATTAACTATTAATCATTTGACATTCATGTTGCTCAGCAGTCAACAGGTTTGCTCTTCGCAACAGTATATTCATTACTGCCCTCATTGAAAAACAATGTCAGTGCCAATTATAATTTTCTAGTAGAAATATTTTTTTCCTTTTTTGACAGATGATCTTATGAAGTGAATTTTGTCTTGTTACTGATGATTTTGTACACATTTTGCAATTAACAAATTATATGAACTAAAATAATGCATGAGTTCTTTGTCACAGATGTACAATCTACATTAAGAACAAACGCTATATATCTTTAGGGTCCTAACATGAAATTAACAAAATCAATACCTGGTATCATTCCGATAAAGAACTTCTTCACCAACAGAGTAATTTATATGTGGAATCAGCTATGAAATTCTCTTTTTGCAAACAACACAAGATCTCAAAACCAATTATGAATGTAGATCCATGGACTTAAGCACAAGACACCTTTTTCATTTTATAATATACAGAGCAACAGTCTGTATTAAACAGTCTGTATCTTACAGCTTGTCTGCAGCTTGTAATACATTCTCAACATCAAACAATGTATGTAAAGCTGTACTAAAAGAGGAATTTTCATTATCAAATAAAATATTTAAATTTGACTCTTTAACAAGAATAACCCACAAAATAGAAAAAGTAGTTTATTATAATTCAATTTGATTCTTTATTTCAATATTAATAATATTCAATTCATACATGTAATTTTCTGAAACAATTACAGTTTACATACTTTCTTCATTTCCTAAATATATTAATGTACATAAATGTCACATAAGTAACTTGTATATAAATTTTACATTTATTGCAGTAATTATCATTATTAACATTCATTTGGCTGTACCAAAATTTCAAAATGCTGTTGGATATGTGCAAACCATTCATTGTAAAATTGCTTTGACTATGAATTTATGAACTAGAATAATCTACTTTTTAGAAAAGCCTTATGTTATTCTTGTAACTTTTAATGACATCTGGTGACAGGTAGAATATCTTAATTTCTGCTTATGTAGGGCTTTTCTCACACAGAGTATTATGAGTAATGATTGTGTTATTGTCTATTTGTAGTGCTGTGGTGGTGAATAGAAGTGAGCTATGTTGTGTTTCAATTGATAACATTAGGGTTCTGGGTGTTGATAAACATGGGAAGGCAAACATTTAAATGATTGAAAGTATTTTTTATGCCAGACTCATGATCCAATTTGTGCTATGGTTGTAATAAATTGTTTTTGTAGTTTTAACATTTCTTTCACCTGAAATTTACTTGCATTTTTCCACAAACCTAGATTTTACTGTGAAAGGGTTTCCATACTATTCCCGAAACGGTTTATACGGTTTTCAGTTATCTGAATTGTATTCTCACTATTAACTTCTATGAAAACCTAACAACCACTTAATTTCACTTCCATTTAGATGGCTTCAAAAATATAAAATTAATTTCAAAAACCAAATATGAAAGTCTTCATCCTTTTTAGAATCACTGCACAGAATAGCACCACCATGAATAAACCATGTTCTTACTACTTTATATGCAGAACCTCATGTCTATATTGAGATGACATCAGTTGCCTTTTTATAATCACATCTTGGTAACAATATGTGCAAAAAATACACATTCTCTGGTTCACATTTCACAATCATATCCTATGAGCTTTGAAGAAGACTAACCATTTGTTTATTCTCAAATATTTTTTCAAATATCAATAAGTTTGTCTGACACCCTCTGGATACATTCAATGAATCTTCTTCAAGAATTACAGTTGCTTCCATCAACATTTTTTCATAATTACCGTCTGAAAATGAAAAAGTTTTAAAAATATATTTTTAATTGTTAGGTGGTAAATAACATTTCATGAAATTTGTAATTTCATATAATCAGAAAAATCAATAATTAATTATAATTAAAAAATAGAAGACAATAAGCAACATACACATTCACTATATCAATAAAGTTCAGTATGAGGATTACTGTCTTCAGATATGTTTGGTGAACAGGCATGATGTTTCAATGGAAGTATCTGTGTCTTTGCCCAAGATATCCACTAAAAGTTCAACAAAATTAAACAATAATGAAAAATAATATGTTGAACTAATAAATTCTTACATCTTAAAAATTACCATTTTGATTATAAGGAATTCTATCTTCAGGTCCGGTCTGTAAATCATATCCTCTGCAAGTAACCTTATTTATTTTTTAAATACTATTGAAAAACGCATATCAAATGCATGTTTACCATTTTAAACATTCCTAGAAACATCACATAAAAATGTGTTTGGATTATCTTTCATTTTTAGTTTTTTTGGCATGCAAATTGTACAAACTTTCCACTAAATTAGAGCAAAATGTTAACTTACATATTATTTGATTGCACAATTTAACTCCTGTTTTTTTTCGAATTGTTGTGTAAATACTAACTACACTATTAGTTGATTATATCACAGTATTGATTGTGTATGATTTTACAATGCTTGTGTATCTATTTGATAATTAACTTATAGTCTAAGGTGAATAAGTAGTATATGTACTTACCACATTTCGCTTAACATTGTCATTGTTGAAATTCTTGACGCAATATCATCATTGTCATTTAATTTTCTCCTTTTCTGGGTAAAATGTCAACCTATTTCTTTTTATATCTTGATTTTCGACTCACTTTGGAAACTTCTAAATTTACTTCATACTCCGGAATAAAGTTTTTACTTTTTTTTTTTTTTTTTTTTTTGAATTTATTTCTACCTGTTCGACATATTTGTCTTTCAGGGGTTAGGACATTACAAACAAATAACTGGCGATTTGATACTCACTGGAACCTGTAGTAGGAATTATTAACAATTAAATTTTTGAAAAGGTTATGCTATGAAAAAAAAGAAGTTTGTAAAAAAGATTTTGAATAGAAGGATAATATGTTGTAAATGTAGTAATTATGGTGGATGAATATATCTTTAGGAAATTTTGATAGTATACGTCGAGGAAAATGATATGTTTGACCTAAATTGAAAGTGCGGGTCTGTTGTAAGTCATCTAAGGAGTTGAAAAATTTAAGGCTTTGTGAACGAATTAGGGAGTTGATAGTGTCAATTTTCAGTTCATTATGGAGTTGAGAGTTGGGAATATACCAGGGTGCGTGAAATATTTTCCTGATGAATTTATTTTGGAGAATTTGTAATTTATTAATATGGGTTTTGGCAGCATTGGACCAGATGGGGCAAGCATAAGTAAGGGTAGGACGAATAATTGTGGTATATATTAATTTTGCTGAGTGAATGTTTATAGGTGATTTATAATTAATGAGGGAGTGTAATTTATAAATTTTATTGTTAGTTTTATGTATAATGTTTTTAATATGGGCATTCCATTTAAGTTTAGAAAGTTTTTACTAAGAAGAGATCAGTCAAATCTACTGTTCACCGTGAATATATAGAAGCCATCTTGTCCCAACAAAAATGCCCAAGTCGTTCGCAGCGCTTATATAGCGAGAGCTGTGAGAACTAGCCTCACATTAGCTTCAGTTTTGGACTGGGAGGTGAACACACCTATATCTCTTACACCGTGACTAAAAGTAATACTAAAAGTATTAGTTTATATTACCGCGACCAAACCACAATCGTCATTGTCGCCTTACCAGTGTGGCGTTACAACAATGTGTTACAATGACCGCTCATCTGTTTGTTTACAGATTTAACACGATTAAAGGACGCAATTTATTTATTTTTTATTTATTTATTTATTTGTCAAAAAACAGTAAAAACTGTATATGACGTGTGGGGAAGATTTAAAATAAATAACAGAAATATAATATAAATATAAATAATAATAAAATGAAATAAATAATATACAAATTCTAACTCGCGTAGCATCCAACTGCATAATTTGAAAGTGGGCGACTGAAAGTTAGCAACCTTTATTTCACATTTAACTCAAATAGGTTTTAAATAATTTCTAGAAGATTAATTTGCAAACGTATAAAAAAGCCCCAATGAAAGAAACTAACAAAGAAATAATGAAAACATAAAACAATGAAATAATACATTCTAACATACGTAGCATCCACCTTATTCAAAACACCAAGAAATTAGGTAAGGAAGGTAAGGATTTTCAGAGTGGGCGATTACCTTTGACGCCCAATTACTCCACAAATACTCATATTTTCGAAAAATTCAGCAGGATCTTATTTGAAGATGTGTTTTTAGTGAACACATTTCATTAAGAAAAAATGTGTCATCGTAATTGTAATTGTAGGAATACGGCGAAAAGATTTTGATTTTTTTCAATTTTCGAAAAATCGGAGTTTGCAACCAACATGAGACCTACGCCATTCTCTTGAACATACTTCAGACTATCCAACAACAAAATTTCATCAAACTTGTTGGCGCCATTTTGTTGAAAATTTTGAAAATGTTCCAGGGGCTTTATGTAAAGTACCCCCTAAAATTAAAATATCGGTTCCAAATTCAAGGGGCTGTGACATCAGACAGATCGATTGAGGAATATCAATTCTGGATAAAATCGGCAGAAGAGTTCAGTCGCTAGTGTTGTTCATAGACGGAGGGACAGACGGACGGACGTTTTGCCGTCAATTGATTTTTCGGTATCAAGGAGCCATAAAACGTGGATTCTGGCTGTATCACCTGTTAGAGGATTTTTTTCTAAATTTAGCAACTGGATATATACACTTTTTCGTTACCAGGTCCCTGTAATAAGATTTTTCTGCCGATAATTCGCCATTTTTTCACGCAGCATTACAAAACTTTCACTTCTCAAGAATTTCATTCTTAAGCGCGAGACAGTAAGAATATTAATGATTATTTTATTTATTTTCATTCAAATTAACTCATTAGGATATACGACTTTTTATTTAAAATGTTTGATATTTTAACATCTGGCTCGTTTTAATTACATTGAAGTTGAATAAACAGAATTTTAGACATGTAAACGTACATTTGAAATAAGGACTATTCACCCCAAACTTTTTTCGTTAGTGATTAGTAACTAGTAAATATTTTTAAAAACACACGTTATATTTAAAATAGCATGATCATTCAAAAGTTTTGAAAAAGACACATTTCAACCGTATGACATCTTACAAATCGTTAACACACTTTTGGAATAATTACACGGACAGAACTTGTTTCTCTGAGATCGCTGCTTCTATGCACATCGTTATTTTGGTGTAACCTTGAAGAAAATCGTTGTGCGTGGCGCTTTTAAATCCATTTGCTAATTAAAGAAGTCGCTCGTTACAACGTCCAGCCACCTAAATTTTATGTAACGACGTCTTTTGCAAACAAAGTACATAAAAATATAATGATACATTTCAGGGATTTGTTTAAAGTGGATGTTCTCTCTCTCTGCTCGGAAGATGAAATATTATGTTTGCCTTGGTACCGGAAGTGGTCTTTCACGAGCGATGCTATCGCGTATTATGGGGCGTTTTTCACCTGCCGCGGGGGAAACAGCGTTGGAGCACACAGGGAAATGTGGGGGCTGTAAAGTTGTTAGGACAAGAAGCTCAAAATTTTTGCAGAATTCCTGCAAAACATCAGGAAAACCTGAGCACAATTATACTCCAATATTAGCCTCATGTCCAGGTAACTCTTTATTACGAGTATTACGAGTAGTTTTAAGATTCTGCTCCAAGTATTGCAAAAAACATAAAAGAATTAATTATTCGAATGTTGGTACTAATAACTGCAAAATTACGAAACTATGTTTAGATTAAATGGACATTTCAAAAATGGAAGATGGTTAATAAAAATATGATAATTTATCATTTATTTATTTGTTTATTTATTTATTGTACTAACTACTCTCGCTATATTAAATAACTTACAATTTGGTTTAGAAAATTTCACAGGTGTGAGTTTCACTGGTTTATATTTTAACCTATTTATAAGACAAAAATCACACAGATTACAATTCTGTTGTTTGTAATTATTTATTCACAAAACTTCAGCCAGAGCCTTTATTTTCTTGTTTCACGAATAAAATAATACTTTCAAGGGTTTTGACTTCATTTGCAATAGTGCTCGTATTCAATCTTTAACTTGCACTCTGTAGTATCATATTGCCTGTCCAGTCCCGTTCGCACTAGCCTTTTTATACCGAGCAGAAAAAAATTCCTACACAGTATTTGAGTAATTGCGAATGTGTGCGTGTATGTGTTTGTGTGTAAGTGCGCGTGGGAATCCGTCACTCACGGTTAGACCTCTTCCCATGCACCAATCGAACATAGGTGTCATTCGACGCGTCTTGGTCTCCTGGTGGGTAACTGATAATTTGTTTTCGAATCCTGCCAGAAAATTCTAAGAAACTTCCAAAAACGTGTTTTTACGTGTTTTAGCTCTGCAATCTTAGTCAGTAGACGGAGAATTAAACCAATACCACCTATATAGATCTATGTAGGTGGCGTTGATTAAACCCCAGTACACAGATGCAATTGTCGCTCCACGACACCATAATTTTCTTCTATGAAAATGACAACACTTATTGCTCTGAAACATGAGAAACACGCTGCAGAACTGGAAATAGTGATGCTGCTTTGAACATAATAAGGGAAGGGTTTTATATTTTTAATAATAAATTAGGAAACACCTTCGTACGGTATTACCTTGAAATTTATTAAATTTGAAGAACGCCAAGTGAACACGGAGAAAACCAGAACTGTGAGTAATGATAGAGAACGGAAGAACATGCATAATCGACTTTGCACATTTACGTCCTTAAGCGTGCAAATCAAATGTAATTGTAGAAAATTTTATGACAGAATTTCCGTACATATATTGAGAACAGCTGACAGGTGATCTTTTATGTGAATTTTTGTACATTTTAGCAAAAAGCGTACAAAGGGTAGGAGTACTAAATTGTAACTTAAAAAGTATTTTATTAATTTTCTTGCAGAAAGTACATATCACAGTAAATAAAACTATACATATGTATTTAGAGACTTAAATATAAAACTTAGAGACTGTATTTAAAGACTTAAATACAGACTTTTAAGACTGTATTTAGAGACTTAAATATACTACACTTAAATATAAACTTACATGCTATTATAAAGGAGAGGAATTCCCGGAGGTCCTCAGTCGGGATCGAAATCTACAAATTTCTTTATAATATGTAGTATAGAAATGTTTTTTTATTCTTGTTTGGAAAGTGGGGTTTTGAGCCAGTTTGAAGGGTGAAAGGGCTGGTATGTGAGATATGTTGTAATAAAAGTTGAGGCGAATCCTAATTCAGATTTTCCGTAGCATCACAAAACTTTCTCTATACTACGTATATTACTCCATATTTTAATTGACGGAAGGCCCAACCGGCAACTAGAAGAACATGACAAAACAGAATACCTAGGACGACCGGTAGGTTTTAGACTGCTGAGGGACTGGGGGTGGATGCGTGAACAGGATGCCATCGCAGACCAAGTCGCCAACTCAAAATTATTTGACTGGCTGAAAATGGAGGAGCTCCTCCAGTTTGTCCTGCCTGCTATGGTCTTCCCTCTCCGAATGGGCAGGTACTAAAAAAAACAACTTGACGCTATGGACCTAGCCCTCAGAGCGCACACAAAGCAAGTCCTGTCCCTACCGGAGAGGGCATCTATCTCCTTCCTGTATGCGAGCCGCAAAGATGGGGGCATCGTAGGTCTGCTTTGCATGAAAGAAGAAGCTGATTTCTGGGTCACAGTCTCTGCATTCAAGATTTTAACCAGTGCAGACCCGCACATTAAGGCCGCAGCGAACGCCGGTCTGCAAGAGGAGGCAGCTGCCTTGAAGATGTCCCCTCTCCCGAGACCACAAAAAGATATTTAAATGGTGCGGCAGTCACTCGCAAGCTAGGGCCACCCACATTCTGGGCGAGAGCTAGGGCGGTGGCAAGGAGGCTTAGAAGAACATGGGGGATAGAAGATAGGGAAGGTGAAATCACCCCCTCCATCTCCCTCCCCCTCCTTCCCCCTTCCGCCTCATATGGAGAAGGAGCGGATCACTGTGGACGCCCCCGTGGACGACGAGGATGCTCCACAACAATCCGGAGCCAACGCCTCGGAGCAGACCGAGCAGAGGGGCACCCAGCCCTCTGGCAAGAGACCCCTCGCTACCTCCCAGGGGCGGACCGCTACGGAGGAAGAGCAGCGCGACACCGCAACGGGGGCGGAGGATCAAGACATCATCTCCCTGGGGCCGAGAGACCGCTCCTCCTTGGTGAGGCGCTTACGAGAAAGTTTCCACAGGGCGCACTCACTGAGGTGAGTCGACCCAGGGGATATACACTGGCGCGCTACAAGGGGTAGGGAAGGAGTCCACGTACTTTCTAAGAACGGGAACCAACATGAGGATACCTGTATATAAGTTTCTGTTCTCGCCGAGACGGAACTCCTACCCGGCCCTTAACCACTGCCCCGGCGCGTAGTCTAACTTTTGCCGGAGAAAATGCGTGCACCCAAACGACGACCTTTCTTCATCAGCCATTAAACTTTCAAAGTGTTAATACTTCATCAGATTTATAATTTGTGTGTATTTAATGTATTCAAAGACACTCTCCATTCTTATTCAGAGACTTGACAAACTGTTTTACAACAAGCTTGATATGGAGTTGTGACAAAATATTTTCAAGATTAACGAAACTTCTCGACATTTTTATCTCCGAGATTCAAAGTATTTCTGATTAACCAATCTCTTTTGACCCAGTGCAATTCACGAGCACTACTAATCCATTCACACAGAAAGCAGGGGAACTTAGTAAATCCTTGTGGAAGTCCCAACAATATTCCAATAACTTTCAAGTTTTCGCAAAGAACCCATTGGTGTTCTTCGTAATTAATTTTTTAAAGAGTTCTTCCATATTTTCTTATGTTTATTTTAAAGGAACAGAAAGGGCTACTGGTACTAAGGCATATTGATTTCCATTATGATGCAGAACAGCTTTGAGGTTGCATTGTGAAGAATCTATAAACAACCTCCATTGACCCAGGGGAACCCCCCCACATACCTTATTCCAAATTTTGAGAGTACATCATGAATGTTGTTGTAGAATACAACAGATCCTCTATCGTGAAATAATCAAGGAACTTTTCTTCTTTTTCAATGCCAATAAAACGTGCCTGGAACGAGCATATCTTTCTATTGCAACTCTGAGCCTAAAACTTGCTCCGACTCCTCTGTGGGGCCTTCATCTTGCACTAAGTCATTAAGTTATTCTTAATTAAATGATTGGAGTCTTCTATCTTTTTGGGGGGAAATCAGTAACGTCCATGTCAGTGGTACAGCAGTCTGAATAATCTGAAGATGATGTAGATGGTAGATCATGTGGTGGTTTAGGACCAACCAAAAGAATGCCAGGACCATCTGGCACGGGTCTAATGGCTAACGGAATATTTAGGTAAACTATTTCTTTCCTACTTTTCTTATAATGTCCGCACATTTTCACCGTGCAAAAGTAACAGTCGTTTACATGAACTTCTGTTTTCTACTCAACATTGAAATACCAAAAACCACACCATCGATACCATTGTCTCAAACCTGCATCACAAGAGTGACAAACACTTTGTGCTGAAGATTTATCTTGATCTCCTAACTTAATGCCAAAGTAAGCGTGACGTTTTCCTTTCAATCGAGGTGTTTTTTCCTTGCACGTTTTAGCGTAAATGAGCCACATATACAACAAAAATAGTTCGGATCACTTTCACATCTTGATGCACTCGCCATTCTTTGAAACACGTTTCACACCAATTAGATGCATGTTTACTGCGTTTGCCACAACAGTGCTTCCTAAATGCCACAGAAGAACTAACTGAAACTGGGGTCAGATAACGATCAATTTATCTTCAAACAGTACCGACTGGTTTCTATATAACGATACGTAAGTTATTGTAGTGTATTGCCAGTATTCGTTTGAAATTTAGTCAATCGTAAATTCGCAAAAATTGTGGGCAATGTCAAGAAACTGAATCTACACATACAATCAGGTTGCAACACCGATTCTTGGTCATTCTGCTTCTAAACAAAAGCAGCAAATCGTCTCAGCCCTGTTAGGTATGACATAGCGCGTTCTACTTTGAAATACGAAAAACCGAAAATTTTGCAAAAAGTGTACGCGATAGAAAAAAACTAAAATTACGTATGAAATTAAAATGAAAAACTGATTCGTAATTGCCCATTTTCATGAAAAGCGGCAAATCGTCGCAGCTCTGTGTATTGAATATGCATTTGCTGTCGGTTACTCGAATTTTTAATACCACTTACAGGGCGAACAAGTTAGGTTACAGTCGACTATTTTCTAATATAATTCTCAAGCCGATTCTCGCCAAGTGGTGCCACTTGTGTGTTTACCGGTAGGGCATAAAAAACAACTCGACGTAACGCCAACGTCATCGTCCAGGGAAGTGGCACCCAATGACGTGGGGGTTGTAGCAACGTCTCAGTCATCAGCCCCCCTCCTCCAACCGCTACGTCATCGTGGCGTAATGAAATGACTCAAGCGCAGGAAGGGAGCGAGGTTGCGACCTGCGGCGGAAGCAAATCGTTACATATTCAAACGCGTGGCAGCCCCCGCCGCCGCCGCCGCTCTCGCCTCCTACTCCTCCGCCTCCACCAAGTTCTCCGCCTCCGCGTCCACCGCCATTGCGCCATCACCGCCACTTCCGATGTAAGAACTGGCCAGGTCCCTCAACTCTTTCCATTCCCACGTTGAGCGCACCGCACGGAGTTTGCCGAACTTCGCGAAGAACGCGTTGGGAGCGGCATTCTCAGCACAGGATGGCGACATCGATGTCGATGTTTTGAAATATCCATGTTCTTTATAGAAACATGTCTTCAACATAAATAGATTGAAGCTGATGGTTTTTGAGCATCAATGTTTTGGGCTCGACGTTTTACGTTGGGAATGAAAAATGTCCACAATTACAATGATTCTACATGATTCCTATGTTTCTTCATTGATGTTGAAATCTTACCATTGCTTTGCCTATACATTTACAAATCTGTATTTTTTGCGAAACTGACTTACTTAAGAATGGGAACTTATTTTCAGGCGATATTGATGCTTAACATTTTAGCACACGCTGTAGAAATTACACTCATATTCCCTGCAAAATTCGAATTGAATTTTTTAACTTTGTAACAACAAGTAATTTTCAACCACACACGAAAACATTCGTGGATAGTTAATCAACAATTAAATTCATTACATTGCTTTCTCGCAATACGGATGACACATCGGGGCGTATTGCGAACTCTTTTGCCAAGAATATTGACCACCAAACGCCGTAAGATCCTTCTACAAACGTAGAAAAATAACCTCACGATCATAACTATCATCGCGCTAAAAAGCACATAGCGAGCACGTTACAATCATAAATGATCTACGAACCGTTCGGTTGCAACAAGAAGCATTCTCCCTTCTCACGACGCTGTATTATAGCAGCGGAGAAAAGTAAATTCCTTCGACGTCCTTTCACGCGCTCACAACGCCATCATTTTATTTCGCAAGCTGTGCGTATTGCCAGGCGGCGGGTGGATAATTCAAGCGCAACTAACACCACATAGAAATCGTTCCCGTCGCGGTAAAATACGCGGCAAAGAGAAGCCGCGGCGCGGCGGGGTGGCGGGGCGGCGGGGCGCGCAGCGGGCAGGCAGGCGCTTTGAACGGCCGCGCGCGGCGTCGCGGGGCCTTTGACAGCATGAAGGAGAGACGCCGCGCGCGGGGGTCGACGCTGCGATGCGCGCGCAGATAACGCGCCAGCGGCTGCAATGATGACGGCGGAGGTAGTGGCGCGGCTGGGGATGGGAGGCGCGGGGTGGTGATAGGGGGGATGGGATGGAAAAGGGGGCTGATGGGGTGGAGGAGGAGAGGGAGGAGTTGGAGGAGGAGGAGGAGGATGAAGAGCAGATGGCGGAGGCGGTAGCGTCGGCGGCGGCGGCGGTGGCGGTAACGTCGGCGGCGGTGGCTGTGGCTGTAGCGGTGGTTGCGGATGTGGCTGTAGCGGTGACAGTGGCGGTGTCTGTCGCTGTGGCGGTGGCTGGCAATGGCGGTGGCTGGTAGTGGCGGTGGCTGTGGCGGTGATGGTGGCCCGTAAATTACCAGTTGAGAAATGGGCGTGTGGTTCCTGCTACTCTTTTTATCGACTTTTCGACGACGAAGGGATTTAGTAAAAATATTTCGTCTGTTAACTCGATAAAAATTTTGGGACAATACTTCGCGAGAGATAAGATTGTTACCGAGTATCTGACTTGAAATATTCTTCTAGTCATAAGGATTTTGAGGTGGACAAAATGAACGCGGTGATTTGTAATAAATGACATGGACGTCATGCATGTTGCTTACAGTTGGTTTGTACAAGAACACGAACGCAAAAGTTATGCGTCATGTTGATGCGGCGTGTTTTAGTATATAAAGTAATAAGGCAAGCAAACAGCCATATTTTTTAGACATGAAGCGGCGTTTCAATTATATGAATATTGCAGCAAAGTGAAAAACTGATTTCGAAGAATAAGACATCAGCAGAACGAAATTTTTACACCACTCGTTTACACCACACTCCGTTTAGTTTAATTCATTCATACAACTTCGTAGTTTCATCATAAGTACCTGAACGTCTCCGTCTCTTGGAGACAATATGGAATACTCATCTGCATCCGCATCATTTTGGCTTTCATTTTTCAATTATCTTTTCTTATACATTTCCCTTTTAAAACTACTCGAAAGAAGTGCATTCTACTCGGGTTCTCTATTCCTTCGTATTCCTCTGAATATAGACAAAGTTATCTGAAACGATATCCATTGCTTTTCTAAATCAGGTGTCGGGAGAAGTTAAGACCTTTTGAGTGTCTCTGCGAGTCGAGATACAAAATGACAAGAAACACGTGAGAGCTGCTGGCGTGGGGCGAAAGGGGCGCATTGCCTCGCCTCGCCTCTCCGCGCTCCGCTGCTCCCGTGCGCGCCCCCGCCTCCCACCAATTCCTCGCCAACGCCCTCGCCAACGCCCTCGCCAATGCTCCCGCCAACGCTCCCGCCAACGCCTCCGTCGTCAGCGCCCCAGCAAAGCCCCTGGCAGTACCCGCGATCTCCCCGACAATACGTCCGGAAACGCCTCGACGAAGTCACAGCATTGCCTTTTGCCAAAGGCATCACCGGAAACATCCCAAACCAGACAGCGCCGAACTGCTTTGCCCACTTCGCCCTTCCCTGGGCCCCCTCCTCACCCTGGCACCCTATCCCCGCCTTTCACCAACACCACCTACGTGGTGTGGCCTTTTCCCCTCTCTTAGCTTTGTATAGGCCCCTGCAACTGCCTTCACTCGGCCTCCTCGAGCTCCTCGCCAGGTCCTCAGCCAACTAGAAGTACTAGTACAGTTGCTTGATACCTATGAAGATTGTTTCTTCTGCGTGTAAGGAAACCATTCAATTAACGTTTTACCGGGGTCTGTATGTGCTTTGTACCTAATTGAGGAGTGATGTGGGTGTACAGTAAAGAGTAAAGACTGTGTTTTACCTGTACCTGTATTTTCGTTATAATTTGATGAAAGTTTCAAGTCAGACACGTAGCTTTGTCAAAAGTAAAAAGCTTTTCTAATATTTTTAAGATTATCACGAAAAGCTAAAAGCTAACTGTCAAATAATACCGAATAATTACTTTAAATGTCTTTAAAGAAGTGATGTGAATTGTTCCAAGAAAACTCTCCATAATGCTGAATAAATCTTTATTGAAAATATCTTTTAAACATCAATTGAACTGTTTTTTAATGTGATATTGTGTTAGTACATTGCAAGTTACCTTTATATATTTTTAAACAAATTAACACGTTTCGTTAAGTACTGAACTTCTTGAAATAGAAATAGAAGGATAGGGGTAAGTGTGGGTTCTAACGTGTGAGAGTTCTCGCACGGGTACATGGAGGTAGTAGACGAAAACTTGTGTATGGCACAATACAAGGAACAAAATTTTAATCTAGCTAAATTAAAATAGCTTGAAATAAATGAAAAACATAAATCAAACAACGCTGGCCTACAATGCTACGTGATTTATTTTAAAAAATCAATTAACTTTAAAATTATAGAAAGAATAGGGCAAGTCACTTGACAACTGCCAACGATCGCAGTTCAAACGCACGATTTAAATGTTGGCGGTATATAGAAGTATGCACATCAACGCCCAGCTGCAAACTCATATTGTAAATAATACACCGTTTGATATTAAACTCAAGGTGTTGGTTCGTTAAGATATTTAATATGCAAACATCGTTTGAGAAACATTCCCATGTACCGAAGTGAAGTCTAAGCCTACTAATTTTTTTCTAATGGTAACAAATGGTATTTAGTACTCAAAGGTGAAAATATTAATTTGATTATATTCTGGCTCGGAATTGCTTTTCTTGAGGTACGTACGAACGCAGAAAATAATCCAATACTTTTTAGTACACAAATAATCTTTCAGTTTTCGCACCCCAGCAAGCTGACACCCTGACTCTCCAAAACCCCCTGTTTCTCATAACAAATCAAGGGAAGTTAAATCTTAATGCAAAGAGTAGGGTTGTACTTGCTCGATCCGGTATTTTGGCACTACTTTACTTTGCTTTCTTAAGAGTAAAAACCTTTTCTATTATTTTTGTGAATATCAAGGAAGCGAAAAGCTAACTCTCAAGGAAGATTGAATAATTTCTTCAAATGTAGTTTTTAAAGAAGTATGAATTCTTCCAAGAACATATATCTATAATGCTGAATAAACGTTTATTGAAAATTTGTTTCCAACATCAATTGCATTGTTATTTTTGTTTGATATTCTGTAAGTACATTAGAAGTTACAATTATACATTAAAAAATAAACACGTTTCATTAACAACTTTCCTTCTTAATGGAAAGGATAGGCAAATGGATAGGGAAAGGGTGGGTTTTAACATGGGAGTGTTCTCGCACGGGTACGCTAGTTTGTAATAATAATTGATATATTGCGATTACGTGTTATTATGATATTGCATGTTGTATCCACGTTCATAAAAATAATTATTTGGAATGTTTGAAATTCAAGTGTTCGAATTTTTTGTTGAGCACTTCTTTTTCTAGAACTGGTAGGAGTAGAACCGAGGGCGTTTTACTATTTTGTTAGCGATACAAAAAAATCAAAACTGAAGCTCGTTAACCGAAGCAAATAAATTTTCTATAACTCGGAAGCGAAAATGTACAGTTCGCTCAGATATCTATTTATTTATATATTCATTTGTCAAAAACAGTAAAATCTGTATATGACGTGTGGGGAAAGAGATTTACCTGCGCACATTTTCTTGAGGGCTAGAGTAAAAAAACGAAAAAATGAATTTAGAAAATAATTATTTTAGAAAAATAAAAATATTTAAAAATGTTTGTTCCCGAGTTATAGAAAATCAATTTCAACGGTAAATGAACTACAAGCAAAAGGAGTGCTCAACAAAACGTGCGCACAGTGAAGCTACATTTACGTCCAAAAGCAAAACAAGGGGCCTTCTCAGCATTTGCTCAATGGATCAGGGAAACTGGACAAAAACCTGATCGAGATGGGGGTCATTGACCCGGAAGCTGAAGTACATTACTTGTTACAGGCGTATTAAATATTTTTTTAAAATGTATACAATACAAACGTAAACTAATTCATTATCTATCTTTGTTTTGTTACAATAAACATTATTTTTCTTTTTCACGATCAGTATAGTCTCTAATTGTATAGAAACAGTTTTGCAGCAGAAAAGATTTTACTTTAAACTTAAATTTGTGTACCGACTTTAATTGTTTTATGTCATCTGGCAATGCGTTGTAAAGTAACGTACATGTATTGTATATTGATTTCTTGTACTGAGCTGTTGATAGTGACACTTAATGCACGTGATTTCTACGGCGTGTGTTGTAATTATAAATATCAATATTGCATGAAAATATGTTCCCTCCGTTAAGTAGGTCATTTTTGACAAATATTACAGATTCGTAAATAAATAGACAAGGCAATGGTAAGATTCCCAGCTCAATGAAAAGAGGCTTGCAGGGATCACGTGGAAGGAATTTTTTCATTCTTCGAAAAATTTTCTTTTGCAATCTGAAGGTCTGAATACTACAGGATGAGCTTCCCCAGAATATTATGCCATATCTCAGGCGGGAGTATACAGTGCAAAGTAAACGCAACGAGCTGCATGAAGGCTGACAGAATTTGAAAGAATTCTGAATGCGTAGCATAATGAACTTAATTTAGTGTTTAATTCTGTTATAAGTAGATTCCATTTGAGGTTTGATTGAATTGAATGACCTAAAAATGTTGTTGCCTCAACATCAGCTAATTGCATATTGTTCATTTTCAATGGAACATGCGATTTCCGATTTGAGATGCCAAAATGCATTGAAACAGTTTTTCTTTCGTTAACAATTATTAATTTGTTATTATTAAACCGATTTGAAACTTCTGAAATTGTACTATTTACTGCTTCTTTTTTTGCAAAGAACATTCGTGTCATCAGCAAACAGAACCGTTCTTCCATTTTTAATAGACGAGGGCATATCATTTACATATAACAGAAAGAGAATAGGACCTAAGAACTAACCTTGCGGGACCCCCTGCTCAATTGGCAAAAAATTGGAAATGTAAGTATGTAATGTCCTTTCGTGCCAGTATGGTATTTCTACTCTTTGAGTCCGATGTTTAAGGTACGAAGTTATCCAATCTAGGGCAATACCACGGATTCCATACGAAGGTAATTTTGAGAGATGTTATTGTCAATAACGTCAAAAGCTTTCGAAAGATCTAAGAATATTCCAATGGGTACTTCATTTTAGTCTATTGATGAAGCAACATCTTTGAGAAAAGAAAAAATGGCAGTTTCCGTAGATTTTGATTTTCTAAAACCGTGTTGTGAGTCTGAAAACGCTTTGTTTTTCCTGAGAAAAGTTTCCATTCGTAAGTAGAAAAGCCTCTCTAATATTTTTGAGAAAACTGACAAAAGAGAAATTGGCCGGTAATTTTGAATATCATTTTTGTTCCCTTTTTTAAAAAGTGGCTTAATTTTTGCTGTTATGAAAATATCTGGAAATATTCCTGTACATAAAGAAGCATTGAAAATGTGAGTTACCGAATGTATAAAGGCAAATTCCGGAAATTCATCTAAACCAGATGAATATTTATTTTTTAGTTTACTGACTATTCTGAGGATTTCGTTGGGAGAAGTTTCGGAAATAAACGTCGTATCGGAAATTTTTTGGGAAGTGTAAGATGTTGAATTTTGTGGTTTTATTCTCTTCGTGAGATCAGACGCAATTATAGAAAAGTGTTTGTTGAAGAGATTGGCAACTTTTTCCGGATTACTCATTTCTATTTCATAGAAATAGAAATTTCTATTTCATTTCTATTTCTAGCTCGTCATACGCAGTTTTTAACTGTTTTTGACGTAAATAAAATAAAAATAAAATAAAATAAGAAGTAGAACATTATCCTTTAAAATAACATTCTCTACAAGGTATCGAGATGATGTGGTTGTATTTTTTACGATATCCCACATTGCTCAGTTTTGTTACTAGCGCTCAAAATGTCCTGACTCGTTTTTCATTATTTTTGCCTGAACTATTACTTTTCTTAAAATTCTTTTGTATTCTCGGAAGTATATATGGAAACCGGGTGATATGTTATGATGTTTAGAAATAAAGTAAAGCGTACGTTTGTTTTCACACGATGTTCTAATTCCTTGTGTGATCCAAGTATTACTTTTGCTTGAAATGTTTAATTTTCTCTTTTTAATAGGAAAGCACGGTAAAAATGAATTGAAAGCTTGGAGAAAAATAAATTATATTTTTCATTTGTGTCAACAGCGTTATAAACTGCGTCCCATGATTCCTTCATCAAGTAGTCCGTAAATAATTTTATTTTAACTTTAGTGAATGCTCTGCACATGCGTGAATTATTTATTGTGTCAGTGTTTATGTTCTTAGTAATTGTAAGAATTTGTGCATCGTGGTCACTGTATCCTAGATTATTCGTTATTATTTCATATGTAGTTGTGGTTTTGTTAATTATAGTTTGATCTAATGCTTTTTGTGATTTAAGCGTATTCCCTGTAGGTACATTCACTGTAATATCTAAATTAAAAGAATGAAGTAAATTGAGAAACTGCTCTTTTTCGTGGGATTCGCTCAGAAAATCAATATTGAAATCTCCACATACAACAATGGATTTAAAAGAGAGTTTACTAATTTTGTTCAGAATTATCTCTAGATTTTCCAAGAAAGTGAAATAATATAAAGCTCGCTTTGTTGGAGGTCTGTAAACGCAAAGTAAGATAATTTTGAGCGTAGTAAGATGTACTACTGTTGTTTCAAAAACATTTTCAACTGCATATAAATTGAATTCTGACAAGAAGGTAGAATCAATATAATTTCTTATGTAAATACACGAACCTCCGTAAGCAGGGCCCTTATTTGATTCCCTTGCTCTACAATACGATCCTGCAAGGTAAAAACTAGGAATTTGGAGTGTGTTTATATCATTTTGAGACAACCAATGTTCTGTAAAGCAAAAAATATCTATTTGTCTTAGATCACATTGTAATGCTGCCTCGTTGAATTCAATTTTATTTGAAAGAGATTGCACATTATGATGCATTATTTGAATCTTTTGCATGTACCTACACGGATGTTTTTCTGCTGCATCTGACTGTAGTTGCTACTTATTTATTTCATTTTTACCTCGAGTGCATGGTCGTAGGAAGTATCGTGTCCCAGCAGTGACAAGAGGTGAGGAAGGAGAGGTGATAGATGTAGAGGAATAAGTAGTGGGAGAGGTAATACTAGGTTCAGGGGATAAGGTAATTGGGCCCAAAGGGGGTCCCAGAGGATGGAAGAGAACTAGGAAATGTAGGTGGGGATGGGTCTTGGGCAGGACACTGCCAAGTTTGTGAAATGATGTGTTTTGCAAGCTCACTACCGAGTGCATGTTTTCCGACAAGGTTCAGGTGAAGACCTTGTCAGGTGAAGGGTTTTTCTGAGAGAAAGTTTAGCTCAAACAATTTAACATGTGTGCCTCTCAGATGCAGTTTCAATTGTTGTTTGCGTGACTAATTTCTTTGCACAGTGTTGGTTTGTTGTACCAGAAGGGCAGAATCGAGACTACAATGTTCGTGTTTTGGGCGACACGTTGTAATTTGTCAACATGGTGTTCAGGCGTAATATTAGTGTCAGAAGTAACTATAGCGACACCGTAGAGTGTGAAGACATTTTCATTACAATATGTGGAAAAGAAATGTATGCTTATTTATTTATTTATTTGTCAAAAAACAGTAAAAACTGTATATGACACAACTATATGAAACTGTATGTTCGAAACACTCTTCATGCTGAAGATAAAATTTTCAATGTAAAAAACAAATTAATTGTTGTCCAAAAATGTAAGAAATAGTATGCATTTTCATTGTTGTCAGTTCTAACAATCAAACAAAAACAAATAGAGCATACCGTATCCACTATGTATCCGACGGAGTCACCTCGTGCTTATTCGGTTGAAAAAACGCGTGGGCTTTCTAGGTAAAATACAACTCACCCCATCGGTAGTCCAGTCAATCCTCTCCTAAGCTTCTCCTGTAAGAGTCTCGGCTAGCAAATCTAAAATTACAAAAATCTAGATTTTCCAAAAACAATTCCTCCGTATCATTACAAAAGCACAATGATATATACCGAATTCCCAACTATGTAGTGAACTCAGCATTATTATAATCTAGGTTAATATCCCCCTCTTATCGTTTCGTGTCTATCTCAACATCGTACAGATTCCTTCAGCAGTTTACTGCAAAGTTGATAAATACAATCCTCACAGTAAACGGCTAAGATGAAGATTCCTGCTTCAGTTCTTTTACTCACCATTCTAGGCATTCACCCGATGGTGCTTCCCACATGTAAATTAAATAACTTTAACAAAGATATGTTAAATCAAATATCAAAAATAATGTAAATCAACATCAAATAACCGTAACTTGACTGCAAGGGATATAGTCGCTAATCAGGAATATTTTTTTCCAAAAAGGACAAACTTCAGCGAAAGCGAAACTCTGTCGAATACAAAAGCGAAATGACAATGAAGCATAAATTTACAACATGGGGCACAATGAACTGTAGTGTTCTCTCACTGCATAGTTCATAGTACGTCGAACTACTTTCATGAATATTAAATCACAACGTAACGAATTACATTCGTTTTACAAATTTTACGAGGTTTAAACTTTTGTTAACGTAACCAATCTATAATACAATTTCCTTAGTCCCTGGGATTCTATCGTAAAATTAGAGCATTTGAAGCAAGATAGAAACTTGAGGTTTGGTAGATTATTATTTAAAGTTTAAGGTTATGCTGCCAACAAATATTTATTGGAAAGAACGTCTCCGCCATTTGTGGAAACACCGTGAACCTAAACTTTGATACACACGCTATTGGATTCCTTAAACGCAGTGTACGTAAACAAATTGTTACGTATTAGAACTAAATTCGATTCCTTCATGAGACGTAGCAATAATAAAAAACATCTCAAATACACATCTGGTGGCCCCTTCAATGTACTCCCTAAAATCGATTCGCCTGTCCCTAGAGGACAACAGACGTCGGTTTGAGAACCAATTACTGATAATAGAGGAATCTTGAAATCGAAAAATATTAAAGAAATTAATTAGTGTTCCACATTGCAATGAATTATTAATATGTAATGTTTGATTTTGTTCTGTTACATTATGAGGTTACTATTAGTATTACGTTAATGGGAATATCAGTCACCAACTCTCGTAACCAATAGTGACAGTCCTCCACAGATTCCTCCACACTTATGGTGGAGTGTGGCGTAGTTCATTACATTTAATAACCTTTTTCGTTTATTACATCAAGCTTTTTATTTGATTCAATTCGGAATACATGTAGCGTAGACTTAGTTTCAATTTAAACCGAATGATCGTGACCGATTACAGAAATGTGCATGAGATGCGTACACGTGTCATGGCGGGGCGAAGGACATCCAGTCGCATGTGCAGCTGGCGCTGGAGGCGCTGGCGAGGCGAGGCGAGGCCGATGGCGCCCGCAACCTGCGGAGCGGGGCGGAGAGAGCGAGGAAAACAAACAGCGGCGCTGTCACGGCTGCTGCCCACACATGCGCCGCTACTGGCAGCCACAGCAATTAGAGTTGGCGGCGGAGGCCTAACCGAGCGTTTTGCAGCCGTTTTGCACCGTCCCCGCCGCCGACGTCCCCGCCACCGTCCCCGATTCCGTCGTCCGCGCCGCCATCGTCCCCGCCGTCGTCGTCCCCGCCGCAGTTGCCCCCTCTTCCGTCGTCCCCGCCGCCGTCGTCCCCGCCGCCGCCGTGCCCGCCACCGTCGTATCCGCCGTCGTCGTCGTCCCCGCCGCCGCCGTCCCCGTCGCCGTCGTATCCGCCGTCGTTGTCGTCCCCGCCGCCATCGTCTCCGCCGCCGTCGTCCCCGCCGCCGCCGTCCCCGCCGCCGCCGTCCCCGCCGCCGTCGTCTCCGCCGCCGTCGTCCCCGTCGTCGTCGTCCCCGCCGCCGCCGTCCCCGTCGCCGTCGTATCCGCCGTCGTTGTCGTCCCCGCCTCCGCCGTCCCCGCCGCCGTCGTCCGCGCCGCCATCGTCTCCGCCGCCGTCGTCCCCGCCGCCGCCGTCCCCGCCACCGTCGTATCCGCCGTCGTCGTCGTCCCCGCCGCCGCCGTCCCCGTCGCCGTCGTATCCGCCGTCGTTGTCGTCCCCGCCTCCGCCGTCCCCGCCGCCGTCGTCCGCGCCGCCATCGTCTCCGCCGCCGTCGTCCCCGCCGCCGCCGTCCCCGCCGCCGCCGTCCCCGCCGCCGTCGTCTCCGCCGCCGTCGTCCCCGCCGCCGCCGTCCCCGCCGCCGTCGTCTCCGCCGCCGTCGTCCCCGCCGCCGTCGTCCCCGCCGCCGCCGTCCCCGCCGCCGTCGTCTCCGCCGCCGTCGTCCCCGCCGCCGTCGTCCCCGCTGCCGTCGTCTCCTCCTCCACCGAGAAGGAGGTCGCGACCCGTCGCGCGAAGAAAGGGCCCCGGGGCGGCAAACGAAAGCGCTCAGACACTCCCGGTCGCCAAAAGAGCTACAAAATAACTGGGGCCGCGATAATTGCCACGTCACGAAACCAGATGTATGGGAGTGAGTACACAGGCTTGCAAAATCATGAATTAATATCTCGCTGAATGAGGTGTGGATTCACTGCAATAAGTGTTGCACTTCAAAGAAAATTGTCTGTTAGCCTATATTCATTCAAGTTATTGCATTACATTTTTGCTGCGGTTTTATACACATTGTGCAGGCATAGGTCATGGTCATCTAACACATGCATATATTTAAATATTGTGTGAACGGACACGGATCATTGTTCATTCTTTAAATGTCTCACAAACGGTATTGCAGGCAAAAACACTTTGAATCTTCAGACATCATCGACGCTTTATTGCGAATTTTGCATTGCGGCAGTAAAGTGTTCACCGATGACACTTGTTAAAAATCTTTTCGGAATTTCAAATGTATGAGATTTTTTACTGAATCTTGTTAACATTTTTTATATGCTGATATCAAATGCGAAATCGGTTTTGTTCTCCATGCTTTGGTTTTCGTGCTATTTGAACTTTTTTATTCCGCCATAGGCAGTGAAAACTTCCGTGCGCGAGCAGTGAGCAGCCAGACTGATTTTGGACACTAAGGTGAAAGAATTGTAAGTGCTGCAAAAGCCATTGGCAAATACATGTAGTCTAACCAAGTCCCCATAATCGTATGGTAATGACCGTCCTTCCCAGTTGCAAATTAAAAGTTGCACTGGCTGCCATGCTGGCAGCAAATTTACGCGCGTAATTCAAATACGTCGAAATTTTTCAGATATTTCCGCTTTTTCAAGGCTTTAAATACGTAGAATGGAAGACTTATTGAAATACTAACTCACTGTTTAAAGTAATATATGCAAAACTAACATGAAAAAGTCAAAACGTTTATGTATCTCTAACATAATATCACACGTCTTTATCATACATATTTACCCTAGAGCTTTATAAAGCACAAATAACACTGTTGTTTAAAGCCCATGAAGTTTTTGGAACTTGTAACAGCACTTTTGAAAGTGCAAAATAAGCATATGAGATTTTACCCTAAAAATGGGTTTGTATTTACTCCATGAAGTTGTTCAGTCAGTGATAAGTGATTATATTGAGCACACTAAAGGGGTTATCATGAAAGTAGTTTTGATAGGTTGAGGATATTGTCCCTCACAAAACATCATATTGTAGTAGATGTCGGGACATGTCTTTCGCAAACTTTCGTTATCATTTTTAAAGTGTATTCCTCTAATCCAAACTAAATTCAAAATTGTATATCTTGACAAATTCTACATCTTTTTTTCAGTAAAAGTGTAAATCCTATTACTTAAAATTTTTAGAATTCTTAACTTCAAATAAGTAATTTTTATACACTTTCGATACATAAGAAAGTTCCCTACAGAGCACACACAAACCTGGATTAAATGGTCATGTTAATCGGCATTAAATATACGCGTTCTTGGTGATTCCATCAGTCTCTAGACAAATCTCGGAATTCATGCATTAGGGAATATTTAGGGAATATCTACTCTGGAGAAATGGCAAGTTATCTAAAAACTAGTGGTGCTACAGAATGGCACAGACTTTCCCTATTAGTTTTCTATTCCCTTGGGACTTCGCTAGCTATTCGGAATTGCCACAAACTCTTTCTTGCCAGCTGTCATTTATCACCGCCAAAAGTACATTTTTTTGTCATTTTCTTAATTTTTCGGTTTCCTATTGGTAACGGAAATATTCATTTTAGAATATTAAAGAACACAAAAACCTCGTCCTAAACGGCTATTTTGTCTCAAACGTTTTTTGTGCTATTTTAAAGAAAATGGCGTTTTAGCGCTACTAAAAATGTGAAATATGAAGCTCATTTTCACAGACAATGTTTGATTTTCAAAATACGTTATTTGAAGTTATTTGGAGCACTTGCACTCACAAGTTTAATAATGTTTACAAATTGCTGGTAATGTGCATATTAAAGATGTGAGAGATCTTTCAAAAAATTACAATTATGTAATTTTTGAAAAAAATAACTTAAAATAAACTTTACGCTATACTAAAGAGTTTAATTAGCACTATCGGTTACAAAAGTTTGAAGAAACAATTTGCAGCCATATATGAGAAAATGGCGTTTGAGCATTTCTGAAAATGCGAAATTTTGAGCTACTTTTTACAGAAAACGGTTGTGTTTTCGAGAAACTTTACTAGACATTATTTAAAGCAAATGTACTCGTAAATATAATAATGTGAAAAGCATTGATTTTAATTTTAACATTAAATTTAATTCACAAACAAATTAACATCGCTTTAACGTACACGGTACATTAAATTTAATGTACTACAATACATCAAATCTACATTGATTTTACTTTACACATTATATTTAATGTACATTAATATCGTTTTAATGTACACTGTACATTAAATTTAATGTGGAAAAGTGCATTAAACTACATTAAATTTAATGTAATTTCTGACAGTGTAAGTAATACAGTACGATGACCCTAAATCCACAACACTAATATGTATTTTGACTGATACACACACATTTACTTAATATTCTATTCTAAATCTTTTACCGTGTTCATTTTCTGAATCGAGAAATAAACACACATTGTTTAATAACAACTTTCTTGTCATGGTAACCAATTCAAATTCAAAATCACTGTCCCTCTTTGATCGAATACAACAGGTGGAAAAAATCACATTTGTGGGAATCTTTACAATAATTCGAGAAAATGTTATAAAACAAAATATTTAGAAAACTTTTCAATTGACGCGATGGTTTACTTTTCGTTTCAGTGCAATGCATACTTTTCATTTTTTGTGTGATTAAACAACACCTACATTTTTCAGCATTATTTTGATTTTGGGGCCCCAAATATCGCGGCCGAAATCAAGCTTCTGGAATATGGGAGAGAACAGAACTCTTTGCCATTGTCGGCGAAAAAATTTCAATAGTGTTTGAGAAAATTTCGTTCGAACATTTCAGAAAATTTGCCAATTTTGTTGCTTTATTATGGACCACGTATGGATATTTTAAAAACCGTCATTGGAGATAGTTTGAAGCTTATGTTTAAAGAAACGCACTAAAGAATTAAACACATCTATAATGTAAATTTTGACGGCTTGAGAGACAAATAAAAAATTTACATTTTTGTAATTTTTGAAAAAACCAACGTGTAGACCAGTATGACGTTCATGTTATCTAATAGAGTATAGTTAGCACTATCTTTGCCAAAAGTTTAAAGAAAAAATTTGGAGCCGTTTTTGAGAAAATCAATTTTTTAAAATTGCACATATTGCATGCAATATTGCGCGAAAACTACTGCAATTTTCAAAAAAATGTACATGACCTTAAAGAAAGAACTCACTACGAAGAAAAAATTTTATTCGAAGGAAAAATCTCTGTCTTCAATTTTGTAGTTGGAGAAAGACGCCAAAAAAATTCAAACTTACACAATTTTCGAAAATCCTGAGTTGAAAATCGGACCTATACCATGTTAATAAGTGTATTTTACTCTATTCGCACAAGAAATTTAAAGAAAAAATTTGGAGCCGTTTTGGAGAAAATTTTGAAAATGTCCGGGAGGCTTCATGTAAAGTAGCCCCAAATTTTACAGAATCTTTTTCAAAATCTCAAAGCTTCGACTAGAATCAGATCGACCGGGGAATATCCATTTTGGAAAAAACCGTATTTATGGTTTAGGAGCTAGCAGTGTTCACAGACGGATGGACGGACGGACGGACGGACGGACGGACGGACAGACAGACAGACAGACAGACGGACGTTTTCCTTTCAATTGGTTTTGCATTGCAACGTGAATTGCCTTATTTATAGAGAGATTATGTCCCCAGTTTGTCTTGCTCGCTTGTCACTAAGAGGCGTATTTTTTTCTCTCAATTTCGGCCATCTCGGCCACCGGACCGGCCAACTGCTATTTTTGTCTCGTCAATGTCGAGAGTATTATCACCAAAAGCCGTCTTAACATTTCATATTCTGTTATCCCTTTTGTAATTCGACCTGCTGTGGACTTTGGTGAGCTACATATTTCAGTTTTTGGAAGGTTTTCTCCAACCGAAGATGAAGATAGCGACTAGGAGTCTGTGACAAGTGTTGAAACTGAAGTAATATTTTCTGAAGTGGATGAGTAGTTTTCTGTGTATAGTAGTTTTCACAATCTATAACTTCTCAGAAGTTTGGAGATTTAGAGCAGGACGATCTTGTACGTGATTTCGGTCGCTATAAATTTGCAACAGAAATCTTAGTCTCCAAATTGTAAGAAAATAATCCACTAAGCAAATTCTTCAAAGTTTTATTCTTACTACTTACTTATTACTTAAAGTATACTAGATGAGGGGTTCGTTTCATATTCTATTAAAGAGAAGAAAATTGTTTATTGTCATAATGTTACAGGTTTTCTCCAGGAATTGGGGATTACATCATACAGACCAAATTATTGACGTTTATTTGTAGACAGTATTAAATGTAGCCTGAAGTGTGTTCTTCTTCGTAATGGCAATGTCTATGCACCTGCTCCAGTGAACCATTCTGTGCATTTTGGTGAGGAACACAGTTACATTAGAACTACAATTGAACTGAACTTCTAAAATACCACGAGCACAACTTGTGTAGATCTCCAAACGGTTAATTTTCTCCTAGGCCATCCGGGAGGTTTTTACAATATATCCTAATATTACAAAATATGCTATCTTTGCATGAGAGACAGCCCAGCTCACGCTAAGCAGTGGAACTCGAAAGAGTGGTACCAAATATTGGAATATCAAATATTGGCAATGATCCAATTGTCAGTCGAGAAAAGATCATATTTCATCCGATCAAAATAATCAAATTGGCTTAATTCAACATTTCGTTAAAGCATTAAACACTGACAGTACATGCTTCGAGAATAAAGTCAGGCCTTCTCCCTGCCTTGTTACTTGAGAACATCAAAACAGTTAAATGATCTTTCAAATCAGCTTTCGATGGCTTAGCCATCATCATCAGTTTTCTGCTGTCTGGAAGCCACGAAACGACTACTTAGTCGTTTCGTGGCTTCCAGACAGCAGAAAACTGATGATGATGGCTAAGCCATCGAAAGCTGCTTTTGTAATAAACAACATTGTTGGCAATGACAACACTTGTGATCATTTAATTTTAAATGCCAACGACATTTCACCACTAAACCAACATCAAAACAGGTTTTTTACGGACCCCAGACTCGTGTATTTGTACGTGATAAAGAATTTCAGAAAAATGGACAACAAAGAAAGGGCTGCAAGTGAATCATTCTTGGCAGTCGTGGAGAAATTTCTAGCAAATAAAAAGACTACTAATTAGAAGAACCTCGTATGTAATATCAGTATTTCATGATCTGAGAAGTATCATTAGTGTCAAATTTCTTTTTCCTATTTAGTCATCTTGATAGTTTCTGTGGGAGCATAGAAGTGACGTGCAAGATGAAGGGTTCCATCAGGACGTCACGACGATGGAAGAGAGCTGTCAAGAGAGATGGGAGAAGCACATATTAGAAGATTACTGTTGGAGCTTTAGATGATATTGCCACGAAAAAGCTTACAAACTGAAAAGATTGAAACAGAAGATTCTGCTTTAAAAGAATGAACTTGACTCTTGCCTTCTCATAGTAAAAATGTGTCCAATAATGACCACTTTTTTCCTTAACTTTGGCAAAGTCTTCATGACGACTTCCACTAGTACTAATAATGACACTTCGACTGTGTTTAAATTAATTTTAAATTAGCAAATAATTTAAACTTTAATAATACATTTTGCCCCACACATAGAGATCAAAGAGAAGAAAATTAAATATTGAAATTTTTCCGTATGTCGATTCCAAAAATGTAGAGAGAGGTTTCAGAAGAAAACAATTTCAGATCAGAACTCATTACACTCAGATTTACTCACAAAAATTGCCTTGGCCCGCGCGCCTTCGCCCGCATCGCCCGGTGGCGCCACAGTCTCCGCGCCATTGTGCGCCAGGCCCCGTTCCCACTGGACGTGCAATCGCCGGGCGCACTTTTCCTCACTCGCATATTCGATGAACGCGTTTTTATGCGCGCACTTTTTCCTCCGCGACCTCCTCGCCCGTCGAGCAACAATTCGACACGCGATGCAAATGCTGACGTACTACACAGCTTGGAGTAACGCGCCTTTCTACCAATTCTACTTGTGAAACACTTATGAAATACCGTATTTACGCGAATCTAATGCGCCATCAAAACGAATGCATACCCCATATTTGAATCTTAAAATTATGAAAAAAGGTCTTAATTCGAATGTAACAGCATCAATGACAAAATAATAGGTATAGTATTTTATTTAAATTTATGTAATTCAAGAAGGTGACATAAGACAATTTTCTGCGTTTGCCCTTCATATCGCAACTAAAAATACCCCTCAGTAAATCGCTAATGATAAATGAAATGAAACAATGTTGAATTTGTAAACTCCAGCAATACATTGTGACGTAATAAACGAAAAAATTGAATGAAATTCTACGGAATGGATTTGTACTCGAAACTGATGCGCCGTCGAATCTAGCGCATCACGATTCAGAGAACTACATTTGATCAAAATAGGTGCGCATTAAATTCGCGTAAACACGCTATACAAAAATAGATGTCACGTAATACAGGAAATTATTTACGAAAATAAGCAAACTATTGTTAGTCTAACAATGCATCGCTGCATTTACTTGCAAAACCAGAAATGTATTCTGGGTTCGGAAAAAAATGGTCGTGTACTAACACCTAATATCTGAAACGAACAAGACACTCTTCCCATCGTGCCTCTTTAATAGAAATTCCAGTTCAAAGGTAACTACTAGTGTAAATAGGATGTGTTTGCACAAGATTTTAATTCAAGTTGAGAAGTGAAATTTTTGCTAACGATAACGAAGGTTCGTGCATTTTACTAATCAAATAGTCCGGTTTTACATTTGTATGATAGTAAAATATTAATGATTAATTATCAACAACGTAAAGCACAAGTGGCTTCGAATGAAAACCGAACAAAACTATACGCGGTCGACTTGTACATACGGATGATATTTAAAAAAATAAATAACGAAGATAATGCCATTAATTATTAATGACATATTATTCAACAGACGACAGGGCAGGAATATTAGGATAAGAAAGTCGGCTGATGAAATTTCCAAAGTATTTATCGATAGGAAAAAAATCTTAACTCATTCTCGCTCTCATTCTCATAAAGAGAATACGTCATTTAACGCTTATATTATTATTATAACTTACATTTACTCAATGTAAAACAAAATTTCTGTTCTTATTGGGCATTAGAAATCATTCGTTCTGCTCCCCCTTCTCGAATACAACTTTCGACTCAAGTCACTGGCGAGGTATCCGTCGGAGGTTGAATTGAAATTCTGCATTTCTCGTTTCCACTCGCGGCATCCGCAGGTATCTCGCGGGCGCGCCTCGACGACGCGGCGGCACGTCCTCGCTTACCAGGCCGCCGCGGCTGCGCCTACAACAAAATGGCCGCCGCGCGCGGGCGGCGCGGCGCAGGCCTCGCTTGTCGGCGGACGCGCGTGCGCACCGGCGCGGCGCGGCGCGGCGCGGCGGCGGGGCGGCGGCCCTTGTGAAGGGCGCATTGATATGCCGCGCCGAGCCCTCGCCAAATATTCACGGTGCAGGAGGAGGGGAGGAAGCGTCGGTGACTGCTGTGGAGATGGATAGGCTCGAGGTGAAGGAGGCGGCAATATCCAGGGGGAGAGGCACAGTGGTGGGCGCGGACTGTAGTGGTCGGAGACGTTGAGGGCGGCGACGACATAGAGGAGGGAAGAGGCTGGCCGGCGAAGTTGGCAGGGGGAGAGGCAGCGGGCGTTGGGGGCGATGAAGGCGGTGGGGTTGGGGCTCACGGGGGCATTGGCGGCGAGGGCGGCGAGGGCGGCGAGGGCGGCGAGGGCGGCGAGGGCGGCGAGGGCGGCGAGGGCGGCGAGGGCGGCGAGGGCGGCGAGGGCGGCGAGGGCGGCGAGGGCGGCGAGGGCGGCGAGGGCGGCGAGGGCGGCGAGGGCGGCGAGGGCGGCGAGGGCGGCGAGGGCGGCGAGGGCGGCGAGGGCGGCGAGGGCGGCGAGGGCGGCGTGGGCGGCGAGGGCGGCGAGGGCGGCGAGGGCGGCTAGGGCGGCGAGGGCGGCGAGGGCTGCGAGGGCGGCGAGGGCGGCGAGGGCGGCGAGGGCGGCGAGCGGCGGTGAGCAGCGGCAGCATTGAGGGCGATGGGGCTTATGGGGTGGAGGGGGCGATGGGAGCGTTGGAGACGCTGGGGGCGTTGGGGGTGTTGGGGGCGTTGGGGGCGTTGGGGGCGTTGGAGGCGATGGTGGCGTTGGGGGCGATTGGGGGCGTTGCGGACGTTGGGGCGATTGGGGTGGTGGGGTTGTTGGGGGCGATGGCGGCATTGGGTGCATTGGTGGCCTTGGGGGCGTGGGGGGCGACAAGGACGATGATGGAAATGGGGGCGGAGGGAGCGGCGGCGCGGAGGCGGATTCAGCGCCGCGCCCCGTGGCCGTGTCCGCGTCGGCGCCGCCCGCGCGGGGAACTTTCCCCCGCGGCATCTCGAGCGCGGAGTCGCGCGGCGCGGGGCGGCGCGGGCCCGCTCCCTAATGAGAGCGCGACCCGCGAGGGCTGCCAACCCACGCGCGCGCGCGCACTCCCCGACGCCGCGCCGCCGGTGGGCCACACGATGACATGGATATCAGTTGTAATTTATTTATATCGACTTAATCCATAATATCGTGTATTCAATTGGACTCAATGAAATTTATGTTCATTAAACAAGTGTTCTACATTTCAAATTTGAGAAGACGAGGAATGAAGCATCGTGCACGCTCTTTGAAGACCCATAAATGAACGTGCTTCATCTTCACGCCTGTGGAAGTGTCATGGAACAACACAAACAACCGTACGAAGTAGGCGGTCTCTGGAGTGCCAAACCCTTTACGTAGACTCGAACGTGTGAATGACCTAGTCTTGAAATTTAGTGGCGGAGGTAGCACATTTGCGCTGTCTCTGCAGCGAGTCTGACCAGAGGTTTCGAGTTCCGACACTGACTTATTTTCGACGCTAGTTCTTATACAGCTAGGGCGAATTCAGTCACTGAATGGAGGAGAATTCTCGCGGCTGGCTGCTCTGACCGGTGGTTTTGTGTGATTCCTCCAATCAACACCGGACAGATGCAGGAGTAATAGCCCTACAAATGAGCTGTAGTCCTCGTGCCATCTTTCATTCCTCATCCTGGTCCCCTCTCTTTTCCTTTACACATTTTAACACTTACGTACACTACACTACCAAGCATGACGGGAGACCAGCCGGGAGCTTAGAACTTTGCCGGCTTGGGCGGTGTTCTGCTGGTGAGAGATACTACGTCCGCCGCAAGTTGACATGTAGGTCGGTGCCGGATCTTATCACCCATTGGACTTACACCGCCACTTCTCAGGATAAAAACACTCTCTTTATTAACGCCATTAAATACCCTATCAATTGACATACCTGGAGAAACCAGTGTACGCGTTTATTGTATAACTTAAAGTGTACATGGCCGAAAGCATCGGTCTAGGCATAGTAGGAGGACCGGCACAGGGGTGCAAGCCCCTATGCCAGTCTGGTCCACTACTTAACAAATTCGCTTTTGAAAAACCGGTGTTGCACAAACAATCCTTATACTAACAGAAAATTTAGAAAATATTATTAACACTAAGATGTTGCCGTTAGGTTAAATAAACATACAATGAAAATTTTACATGAAAGAACCTAACATAATACTTAAAGCTATTATTTACAAGTAATTACAAGTAAATTTAGAAAAGACAGTGATAATTGTTAATGTTGGGATGTAGCTCTTAGGATACAAAAACATACAATGGAAATTTTATTTGGAAGAACTTAACATATAATTTGAAACTATTATTTACAAGTATTTAAAACCGAGAAGGCCGAAAAAAATCCCAACAATCCATCAACCAATCAGACAGTCCGTGAAATAAAGGCTCTCCGCGCATTTCGATCGCGGACGGTTGGCAGCCCGTGCCGCGCCCCGCCGTCGCGACGCGGCTGCGAACCCGGGCCGCCAGGAATCCCCCGGCGGGCGGTATGCGTATTGTGCGGGCGCGTGCACGCGCGCCGACGCGCCCACCGCCGCCCGGTTAAAAAGGCCACCTCGCGGCAGCGGAGCCGAGGATTGCGCGGACCTCCCCGGCCATGTCGCCCGCCCGTGTTCCCTCCGCTTCGCCCTCCCGCCTGCAGGCACGCCCGCCGCCCGGCCCGGTTCAATTACCTGCTCGTTCGAATGCCCGCGCACCCGCTTGCGTGCCCGCGTCATCTCGTTCTGCTCCCCCCTTCAATCGCTCCACCCCTCCTCGAATTGTTATAGCCTTCCGGGAATTGTTTCACCCTTCCTCACATCGTTCCACATCTTCTCAGATCCTTTCACCTCTCTGTGAGTCGTTCCATCCTTACTCGTCCGGACCCGTCTTCACGCCCTTCCTATCTTATTCCGTGTCTTCCCGTTCTGTACTGAGCGTCGTCACATTCATTCCTCTTCGCCCTATCCATCTTATTTCCACGTCGCTCGCTTCCCTCGTTTACCTGCTTCGTTTTGTTCCGCTTGAAACTTCGTTCCATGTTTCGTTGAGCCGGAGGAGATGGGGTGTGGGGTTGGAGTCAGGGTAACGTTTCTAAGGAGGAACAGTTAGGCAATGTGTCCAGTGCGCAATAGGAGGGGGCACTACATTTAAAATCTTACTTTCGAAATAAATTTTAAAAAAATACATCTTCTCCAATGTCGTTCCTCGGAGTGAAAATAACCCAGTTACGTCTCTGGCTGTAGTACAGATCGGCGGCAAATGAATGGCGACTCTTATACACTGGCGGTCGAGGGTTGGGGATCTACCGGGGGTGGTGGGGAGGAGTCGGGAAGGTGGAGTGAGGATGAGGATGCGGGGTAATAGGAGGGATGGGAAGGTGAGCGGGGGGAGGGACAAGGGTGACGGGGAGTCGGGAGGGTGGCACGACAGCGCGACACCAGTGAGCGACGTGTGGCGAGACGAAGGGGAGGGGGGGGGGCGAGGGAGGAGGGGCGCCGAGCGCTGGGAGGGGAGGGGAGGGGAGGCGAGCAGGAGGATAACACGCGCCGGGAACGCGATCGCCTTTCCCAGCGTCGGCTCGCCAGTCTAACCAGCTCCGCGTCGATATCGGCCTCGCTGCAGACATGCACGGATCGAAGGATGCCGTCGATGAAATGCGGTCCCCGACGGTTTCCGGTCGATGTTGCGCTAGCTCTTTGTTCGCATTAAAACAATAGCAACGAGTTACAGAAATGTTCGGTTGAGCGGTGGATGTAACTCGATTCGTGAATTGCTTTTGGATGATTGCACACCGCCGAAAGATCTGTTCATGATCACATGACCGAGGGAAAGAGTACTCACGGCAGATCTTTAATGCCAGAGTTCATTTGAACTAAAGTGAATTCAATTAGATTATTTTAGGTATTTTCATCTTAAATTTCATGCAGCATAGAATGTGCAGTTTTCCTAAAAATTTGAATAAATATATTTACCCCGACTTAAAATGTATGAACTCCTTTGGTTTATCACTATAATTTTGCAATATTTTTAATGTTACACAAATAAAAGTAGTTTGAGACATATTGAATAGTTTCAAAATATTCGTTATGACTGGAAACTCATTCTTCTAAAATAGCTGATGAATATAAACATCCTAAAAATTAGTCTTAAGGAAAGAGATGTTATATATTAATCTGAATTCATTTGCACGCGTAATATTGTTAATTACAAAAAGTAATAAAGCTTCAAAGGAAAAGATTTTGCAATGCAAAGCACTTTTCGTCTCATATACGCAGTTAGGTGGAAAACGACACCCCACGCACATCTGATGCGTCCTTCCATTCCCCTCCCGCGGAGTAATCCATACAAATGTATGCAGATGCGGTGCGGGGCAGGGCCACCTGTGGAGCAATCTGCGCTGCAATTACAGGGGGCGCTTCCGCTGCGTTTCCTGCTGGACGCCGCTTCGCACGACGGACGAACCTCCGCCCCCGCGGCCTCCAACGCACAGGGGCTCGCGCACGCACACGACACGACGCTGTTTTGCCCGTTCTGTTCGTCTCACTAGTTCGAGCAAACACCAGTGACTCAAGACGCCCTTTTGCCAATTTACTGATCCACTTTAATGGTTTATAGTGAAAGTCTTGAGATGTCTTTGAAAAACGTTGAGTGAAAAACTTAGATCAATGACTTGTAAGCGGCCGTCCACTTTACGCTAAAGAGGAAGAAGGGACTCGAGGTAGCGTTACGTTGCGTTACGTAGAAGTAGGGGGGACCATAGTTTAGGGTTACGTAATGCTGATATTTCATTTGAAACTTTTCCAACATTTGTAAATAGTAGTTTCAAATCCTATGTTAAGTTCTTACAAGAAATATTTTCATTGTATGTTTATGTATCCTAACGGCTACATCTCAATATTAACAATTACCACTGTCTTTTGTAAATTTTCTTGTAATTACAAGTAAATAGTAGCTTCAAGTCTCATGTCAGGTTCTTGGGAATAAATTTTCATTGTATGTTTATGTAACCTAAGGGCAACATCTCAGTGTTAACAATTATAATTATATTTTTTAAATTTTCTGTTAATACAAAGATGTTTTGTACAACACCAGTTTTTCAAAGCGAATTTGTTAAGCAGGGGACTAGAATAGCATTGAGGTTAGCGGCCCGGTACTGGTCTTCCTACTATGGCTAGGCCGACGCTTTCGGTCGTGCACACTTTAAGTTATACAACATTTCAATAATTCCTTTTATTCATTCTTGTACTGAAACAATAAAATAAAACAAATTAAATTAAAAATATACATCAATTAAAAAGTTGTGGTGTGTAAATTGTTGCAATAAATGGAAATATTTTTTAATCAATGGTATATTGATTGAAACTGTTAGATTGCAAAGTAAATATTCAAAACTATCTATAGAATATTCTAAAATCCAATTCAATTGGCGCAGTAGCTGTCTCCCCATGCGCATTCCACGACGGCGTGTGGACGGATTGGCAGAAATTTTCTCGCTTACGTGACCTTCCTTCGTTAAAAAATTGTCCCTCTCAAACTTATTGTCAGGTGCAGTTCGTATCAACAACTAATTCCCACTTTAATTATTACAAATAACACAAATAAAATTAATAAAACTTGTTGTTACTACTTTATAAATTATTTTCACTTTTGTTAAGGGGGTTTTGTAAGCATTACGTTAATTATTTAAGAGGGTTCATGCGCACGATACAGGTGCGTTGCAGGGAGCAGTGAGAGCATTTTTGTTACGTAATTTATAGAGGGTACCTAAGAACAGTTATTTGAAAACAAGTATTCTAATAACCTACAGTCCACTATTATCAACTGTTTATTATTATCATCGTCTCATATATTATTTCAGTAGTATACCTTTGCGTTCCGGCTCTCACATGCAACCAATCTTTGTAAATGAGGGCCCTAAAGAAAGAGAATTTCACGGAGACTTCACTAATTCCACTTTGACTTTGAAAATATGAAGGATTTGTTTAAAAAACCGCATCCAATTATTCAAGTCAAATGCAACCAGCAACACCTGCCGAAGTTTTCGTCAAATAACTCCTAAATGAAGCGTTTTAAGGCATTAAAATCTAAAATATTGAGGCCAAAGGCCTCAAAGAAACGTTTTTCACACCATAATCTACAAGATGAGACATTCCCCAATTCATTCAATTAACTTTTCGCTTTCACCCTTCAATACTATCAAGGCCACCTCAATATTTCAGCCCTACCTGCTGGTAGCAATTTTTGTGGCGACACGCTCAGAAGGCTTAGATTCGAGAATCTTTGTTTACACTTTCTGTTAACACCGTTGTTTGTGCATTCTGACGAGGTTTATTTGCATAATCATTAATTCAAGATAGGGTCGTGGCAGCGTAGTGGTTAGGACACACGCTTGCTAACCTGAGGGACCCGGGTTCAAATCCAAGCATGGCTGGGGATTTTTATCCGATGATGTCCTATTCAGGGCGATCCTTAGGTTCACACAAATGAGTACCAATATTTACTGGCTTTATTAACAAGAAATATTGGGTAAAAAAGTGTCCGGTTGAAGCATGACGCATGCCACGCCATCTTCACCCCACTTCTAGAGTTACGACCATCTACGAATACCCGTTACATTCTTCTGTACAGAGGGCCTTGGAAGTGGGGATAAACCGAAAAAATTGCTGAAAGAGGAGTCCTAACCTCCTCTTAACCCTAAGCAGGATAATCCTGCAGCACTTAAGTGCAAAGGGTAAATTAATTAATTCAACACCAGCAACAACCAGAAGTACTATTATAGTTGCTTGATACCTATGAAGATTGTTTCTTTGCGTATAGCGAAGCAATCAATTAACGTTTTAACGGTGTCTGTAAGTGCTGTGTACCTAATTGAGGAGTGATGTAGGTGCACAGAGAAGAGTGAAGACTGTGTGTTTTACCTGTACCAGTATGTTCGTTTTCATTCGATGAAATTTTAAAGTCAGCGGGTTCAGACATTAGTAGCACGTAGCTTTGTCAAAAGTAAAAAGCTTTTCTAATAATTTTGTGACTCACGAGAAGCTAAAAGCCAGCTGTCAAAGAATATTGAATAATTACTTCAAATGTTGTCATTAAGGAAGTGCTGTGAATTGTTTCAAGAAAATTCTCCAAGATACTGAATAAATATTTATTGAAAATTTATTTTAAACACTAATTGCATTGTTTTATATTTTATTTGATATTGTGTTAGTACATTGTAAGTTACCTTTATTTACCTTATATTTTTAAGCAAATAAACATATTTCGTTAACTACTTCCACTCTTAAAATGGAAAGATAAGGATAGGGAACTAACATAGGGTGTAACATGTGAGAGCTCTCGCACGGGTAGGTAGTAGGGGGGTAGTACGCGGAGGTAGTAGGGGAAAACTTGTGTATGGTACAACACAAAGAACAAACGTTTTAAATTAGCTAAAGTAAAATAGCTTGAAATAAATGAAAAACAAAAATCAAATCGCGCTGGCCTACAACACTATGTGAATTAATTAAAAAAAGCAAGTAAATTTAAAATTATAGAAAGAATAGGAGAAGTCACTCGACAACTGCCATCGTTCGCAGTCCAAAGGCACGATTTAAATGTTGGTGGTGTCTGAAAGTATGTACATCAACGCCCAGCTGCAAACTCATATTGTAAATAATACACCGTTTGATATTAAACTCAAGGTATCAGTTTGTTAAGATATTCAATATGCAAACATCGTTTGAGTAAAATTCCAATGTATCGAAGTGAAGTCTAAGCCTACTAAATTGTTTCCAATGGTAACAGATTGTATTTAGTACTCAAAGGTGAAAATATTAGTTTATTTTTTCGCTCGGAATTGCTTTTCTTGAGGTACGTAAGAACGCTGAAAATAATCCAATACTTTTTAATATACAAATAATTTTTCAATTTTCACACTCCAGCAAGCTGGCATCCTGACTCTCCAACACCCCTTCTGTTCCTCATAACAAATTAAGGAATGTCAAATAATATTGCAAAGAGTAGGGTTGTACGTTGTCGATCGGTATTTACGCACTACTTTATTTTGCTTTGCTTTCTGAAGAGTAAAAACCTTTTCTATTATGTTTGTGACTATCAAGGAATGCGAAAAGTTAATTCTCAAGGAGGAGTGAATAATTTGTTCAAAGTTGTTTTTAAAGAAGTATGAATTGTTCCGAGAACATCTCTCTATATTGCTTAATAAACTTTTATTGAAAATTTGTTTTCAACATCAATTGTATTGTTATTTTTCTTTGATATTCTGCAAGTACATTAGAAGTAACATTTATACATTAAAAAAACACATTTCATTAACAAATTTCCTTCTTAATTTAATTGGAAAGATAGACAATTGGATAGGGAAAGGGTGGGTTTAAAATGCGAGAGTTCTCGCATGGGTACGCTAGTAACAATTATTCTTAGAACCCAAGTATATAAATCCATGGCTTGCTATTTACTACAATCAACATCAATCTGGCAATTTCCCTAAGAAGAATAGTGAAAAATAGACGAAAATTATAGTTTTATTGGATTTTTTTGCGAATTGGATAAAACGTTGTGGGATATTCGTACGTTAACATCCTATTACAATTCTAATTTGGTTATCAAATTGGGTCTCGTTTGATAATTTTCCAATCTCGTATTTTAATACGATGACTTACAATACTTATACCTTATTACCTGTACTCCAGGTAAATAAATACCTGGAGTACAGGATCTGCGAGTATATAATTCTTTTAAAAGCGCAATATAAATGCGGGAGTGATGAGGTGTGTGTGTACTAACTCAAAAAGGAATTACAAGAGTACGCCGCTTATCACCTAAAGTGTTTTGCGTGTAAGCTAACGATTTACATGATTTCTGCAGCTTATTTTACGCAGTTCACGTATTTTCTCCATTTCCCCCTGCGCATATTTTCAGTTTTTACTCTGTATGTTACCAACGATATTTATTTTTATACGCGCATATTTCACTGTTTTATTACATATAAATCACAAGCCTAGTGATTGCCCTTTCTTGAAGGTTTCTACGCATAACTCCTTATTCGACCACGATGTTCTACAGGCCACGCAGCCGTCGCATACAGCGCCAGGTAAACAAAAGTCGAATTTAAAAAGCGTAAGATTGAGGGAAAAAACAATTACTATGCCTTATAGCGAACAAAGATATCATTGATGTGACATAAATATCTTCGTAATTCTGTCATAATGGTTTCAACCAGACTTCGTCTAGGAATAAATAAAAAGAATAGAAAAGGATATTCATGTGAGAGTCAGGCGGTCACTGTCAGTCAGGACATTGCTAATTTTCTCGATGAAGTTTCCATCGCTCAGAAAAGCGTTTGACCTAGTTCCCTATGATAAATTAATCCAAAAATTATTAAGATTAACACAGACATAATAATTGCTCCCTGCATTCGAAAATTTCTCAGCTCGCGTACTCAATGGGTACGATTTGGGTCTAATTTTTCTTCGACGGCAGAAGTAACGTCCGGAATGCCACAGGTAAGTGGCCTGTGTCCATTGTTATTTATAGCTGACATTGATGAATATGCAAAAATTCGTCTTTTTGCTGATGATAGTATAATTTATCGCGAAATTTAGAACACAAGTGACAGAGAAATATTGCAGGCTGTCACAAATGAAATTAAATCACAGTAATGGCAAGTTTATCCGATTCGCGGTTTCTAGACTCTATCAAATTTAAAATGACATCAAATATAAATTGGGAAATCAATATATTCCGAGGGCTAAATGCTGTAAATATTTGGGTATTGTAATAAATGAGGCTCTGGGATGGGCAGAAAATATTTAGTGGAAAAGCTGTGGGAGGCATTACACTTTGTAATTAGAGTACATAGGAAAAGAAGTGGAAAATCAAAGGAATTAGGGTACACATCTCTAGTACAGCAAATATTGGAATATGGCTCCATATTTTGGGACCCATATCGTTTAGGGCAGATAAAATCTCTCGAAAGAGTACAAAAATATTCCACAAAATTTAGACGAGGACGTTCTAAATCAGAATTCAGATCGTGGAAACCTTTGAAAAAACGAAGATAGAAATCGCGTCTTTGCGCCTTATTCAAATCAATAAGAGGTGATAATCAGTGGGGGGAAGTGCGTCGTGCACAAACATAGATCTGACAAGGCGACCGCGTGACGTAGCAGAGACGCTGAGGACCATGCGCTCGCTGACAGATGTGACATAGTGGAAAAGCCCAGAGTGAAAGGGCGCTGCGAGCTCAGGTAGGGCGCTGCGACGCTCCACCGGGCCCCTTTTCGCTTCAAGCAGTCGACGCGTGCAGTTCGGAGGCAGCCGCCAGTGGGCGCGCAGACCGCGGGTGCCGAGGCTAGGGCCGGCAATGTATTTGTCGTGAGGCAGTGAAACTCGAGTGAGGAGGCATGTAGGAATTCTGCGGTGTTTCACACGATCGGGTTCATTCGATAGATAAGTAGAATTTATATCACTCCTAGTAGTGGGGTCGATTTATTTCGTTAATTAACGATTATACATAAGGTTTATTCGATGGTGGATTTAATTATTAATAAACCAGCAATAAGTTAACCCACTCTCGTCTGTGTATTATTACAACCTGCATGACGCCAAAGCGGGCAAGATTATCAGAACCAACGTACGTCGCCCGGAAAGATCACGGCTCCAAAATGCGGCAAAGTAAACAGAGAACAGATGTAGATAAAGTCTTATTTGTAAACAGAACAATACAAAACTAGAATGAATTACCTACAACAAGGCTGGAGACATTCCCTCTGAATGTCAAAAATTTTTAAATTAGATTAAATAAATTGTAATTTTTTAATATGTTAACATTAAAATTAAATATTTTGTATTTTTATTCGTATTAGGTCAGTTTTAGCATGATAAGGTTACTTTTGTACAATTTTACATTACTTTTGTAAAATTATATTAATTAATTTGTACGTATTGCAATGTTTGTTTGATTGTTTATTTTGTGTATTTGTAGTAACTTCTGAGAAAATGCTACCACCGGAAATATTCTATGTATTCCTAAGCATCAAAATAAATACTATTTTCTAAACCTCCCTTTTCCGTCTTAAAAAGGAGATAAGAATTAATGTTTTTAGTAGTTAGGTGACTCCGCTTCAGTTTACCAAAATTGTTTATCATAATAGCAGTTATTTTTGTACGGTTTTGAGACTTTGTTGGGTCTAATCTCTTATTTCCCGAGTATCTTAGCGTGTTGCTTTTGGTGGATACTTTCTTGTTGAAAGTTGTTATTTGTCCTGTGCAAGTCCGCAAGACATTTTAAACATAATACACCCGCCTCGCTCGCGTGTCCTCGGAGTTGCATGAAGTATCGATGAAATACTTTTTTAAAAACATGTGTTTTTAAGAACATACAGTTGTAACAATCAACCTTACTGACCATGTCCTGAGTATCCACGATGTGTTGAAAATGCATTATTTTTTTTCCAAGAACTCTTCCAGAATTTTCTTCAAGGATCTCGCTGAAAATAGCAATTGATTCGGCCTTGAAGAGAGTTTTCTGTCAAATAATTTGGCTTGTCTAAAGGATTCCAATGCCCTATGATAATATCTGTTCGTGCCTTAAAACTCAAACGCGTGATATATTCTGAAATATCCTTACAATACGTTTCTTCCGATATTTTGATTAGAACTTTCTCGAAGGATCCGGAAAAATCGCCATCTCCCCATCACTAGGTGAAGACGCGTATAATCACACCGTTTTGCCCTAAATGAGTTACCGTAAGAGGTCTAATCTTAAACAACGGACGGCGGACGGATGGATGGACAGACGGGCGGGCGGGCGGACGGACGGACGGACGGACATACGTAAGGTATCCGATCACAATATACAGAATAGGATAACAAACATTGCTGTAAGGATTTAAACGTAGAATAAAACGGTAACGGTTCAGTTAATAGGAAAATTAGTAGTTAAGTATTTCCATTTAGATGTAAGCAGTGACGCACTGATTATGAGAGTTCCGTCACACGCAGAAGGGGGATAGGAGGAATAACACATTCAAATATTTGCATTTTTCAGTCGAAATAGAAATTTTTTCAATGTTTTTGTATTTTTCCCGAATTTGTAGGTATCAAAACAAACTATAGACACCTCTCATGCTGCTGGAGACTGCATAGTTTTCTTCCAACTTCTGCGATCTCTGAAAATTAATGATAGAGATGAGCTATTAAGCAATTATTAAGATTACGTAATACATGTTTATGTATTTTTGCATTTCATCAAAATGACGTTTAATGACATCAGATGATGATGTCAGGATTTTTGTTAAGCTAGTTTCATTGTGCGCGAATCTCAGACGAAAGCCACCCTTCTTCGAAAAAGAAATCAGCGAATGGGCCCGGCAGCGGAGACATCGTCAGGAGGCACAAGCTACCACGAAAACGTGAGATTTGTTACAGCTGGACGAGCAGAACTGCTTTTAATAGCCTTCGGGAAGCCAGATTCGTAAAATCGAACAGGTAAATTGTCATACATTCCGTGGGTTCCTTAAGCTACCCTGAGCAACCTCACAGCAACGGACAGATCCTTTAGAGTGAATGGTAGTGGCTCGAGCTTAGATATTCGGAGGAGTGCAGAAAGCTCATCTGCTTTACGAATAACATTTTCACGACGTAAAGACTGGAGTTTTGTGGGCGTTGAGTTCCACAAGAAATACACGTTTGGAGAGATAGAATTAACATATTACTTACATTGGGAATAACTGGTAATATCTTGAAATGTTTA
Organism: Acheta domesticus; assembly: GCA_031308135.1. Classification (NCBI taxonomy): domain Eukaryota; kingdom Metazoa; phylum Arthropoda; class Insecta; order Orthoptera; family Gryllidae; genus Acheta; species Acheta domesticus. The sequence goes on from JAHLJT010003656.1 coordinate 53,127,578, forward strand.
GCAAATTTCTTAAAGAACAGATCCATATGTGTTCAATTTCATAAAACATTATCCAACAAATACTACATACAAAACGGCGTCCCTTAAGGGTCTGTTTTTTTTTTTTTCGCAATCAACGACAAAATTATGCAAATCCCTCGACCCCTAAAAATTTACTCGAACGTATTTGCAGATGACGTCACTGTAACAGTCAGTGACAATAACATTCGCACCACTCAACAACTAGCACAATCAACCTTCAATAAAGTTGTTGATTAGACTTATGAAACAGGATTCAAAATATTTCACTCAAAATCTCAATACATTCTCTTCAATGAAAGAAAAACGTACGGCATAAAACTTAAATGAACTACTCTACCTCACTATAAAATCTCGTCTTCATTGTTGTTACGAAATAACAATTTAGGGAATGTTTTTTGACTATAAATTAACCTGGAAATCTCATATCACCGACTTGAAAATAGAATGTCTAAAACGAATGAACTTTATCAAATATCTTTCATCTACTTCCAGGGTCGCCAATAAAAAATATTGTTCTCACATACAATGCATTAATACAATCAAAATAGGACACTGGATCTATTATACACCAGTCAGCTACATTATCTATATTAGAAACCTTAATCTCTATACATTCCTTAGGTCATAGATTAGCACTGAATAATTTCCGAACTAACCCAGTCTGTAGTATATACGCAGAGACTAACAGTGAACCTCTGGAATACTGAAGAAAAAATTACTTTTTACGTATACAAGTAAATTTTTATCTAATTCAAATAACCCTACCTACAACAATGCTTTTACTAATAATTGTTTAAAAAAATACACATAAAAGAATAATTTTCGTATACCACTATCATGTATCTTGAATACACTAAGAGAAGTTGATAATCCTTCTTTGAAAATCCATCCTACTCGTCTAATACTTCGCTCTCCATCGCTTGATCCATTACTGAAAATAAACACAAGTCTCCTTTCATTGAAGAAGGCACTAACAATATCGTATATTAATCCCTCTTCAACGAACTACAAAACCAATACAAAGACTAGATACATTTACGCAGGTGGTACACTATCCAAATATGGATCCGGCATCACAGTCAAAATTAACGAAAACATTCTTACACGGTTCCATAATTTATGCTACATTTTCTACTGTGAAGCTTATGCTGTCCTTGATGCGCTCAAATACTTGGAAGAAAAAGATGATAAATATATTACCTTTATTGATGCATTGAGTGTCCTAAATTGACTGAGTAATTTAAATAAAAATGAAGGAATTATAAATGACATCATCAATATTTACAATGATTTGTCATATAAGAAAATAGACATAATTATTTCATGGATTCCGTCCCATAAAGAAATCCAAGGTAATATCCAGGTAGATTCAGCTGCCAAGCAAGCAACTAAACTCCCTCTCCAAGATAAAACATTTTCACATAACGACATGAAGAAAGAACTCCATAGATGTCTTAAGCTCTACTAGAACATGTGGTATAATCTTCCTGGTCACCTCCACCAAATTAGAAGTATTTTGACGCTCCTGCCATTCAAACAAGGAAAGAAGAAACTACTGTAGCAAAACTTCGCATACGACATAACCAGCTTTTCCACTGACATCTGTTCAAGAAAGAATCACCACTTTGTACAGCATGTAAATATCCCAATAACTATTCATCAAATCTTAGTACATTGTCCAGTGTATTCAGAGAAACGTACGATGTATTCACTTCCAAATTGTCTTTCCAAATTACTGACAGAAACATCTCACATTTATAATATCTTCAAATTCCTAAAGGTTATAAAATTATTTGATGAATTGTAAAGTATTGAATAAAGGGTTGCTAATAATCTTGCAATTCATGCGAAGAAAAAAAATCTTATTAAAAAATTTCAGAACGTATTTTCAACACCACCGTTACTGCTGATATTTACCTAAATCAGATATTGATATTATGCTATGAACAATTGACACTAAAAGAAAGGCTTTATGGTTACTTTCAACAGGATTCGGCAACTGCTCACACTGCTGTTCGATCCATGAATTTTTAAATACTGTTCATAGCGACGATCGAATAATTAGTCATTGGTTATGGTCTGCTAGGTCAATTGATCTGACCCCTTGTAACTTTTTCCTTGGGGGTACTTGAAAGATACGGTGAATGCAGAAATCCAGCATTCGGAGGAGAAGTTCCGGCGCTCTATTCAAGAGAAAATCGCAGCAATTCCTCAAGACTTACGTCAAAGGGAAAATCAGTGTTCTGGGGGTGCCAAGAATGAATTCAAACTGAAGGACATCGCTCTCAGAATCATCTTTAAGTTAAGTGAAGCGCAGCGATAGTTCCCGTGAGTCAGCACGGAAGTGGAGTCAGCGCTTCGCTGGGCGAGCGAACCGAATCTTTGACGAACGATAAAATATACACTCGGTATAATTACATCATTTTTATTGCTGTGTGCACAGCTGACACTGAAGTTGGCGCATGCGCACGAGAAGGCACGCGCTCTTTATTGAAGGAAGCGGAGCAACGAGGCATTACCCGCTCCGCCGGACATCCAGCCACGAGAGCGAGTCTCGGGCAGCGTCGGCGATCGCTATAGAATATAAGGGCGGCCTAGAGCACGGAAAGACAGAATAATTCATGACGAACATTGAGTGCGCTTCGAGACTTATTGTGACCGCTACGCTGACTACGCCGAGTGTTACGTTTTCCCCGTTGGATAATTGGTGATGGAGTTACGAACTGGTACATCTTCTGGTGATACGGAATACGGCTACGAACTTGGTACTTTCTTCACTGGCGAATGGTAGACCTGGCATTTTTATTGTATTCTGGATGGTGACTTTTTGATTGTAGCTCTTGAGAAGCACAATACTGTTTATATAGAAACATTTGCCTCCCTACTTTCTTCATACATTTCATTTATGACAACATATTATGCCAAAATTTTAATGAAATTTTTTCGTAAGTGCAGGCAAAATATTTCTTTCTACTAACTAATAAACAATAAAGTTACCCTCGGTGAGTAGTGTCTTAACTAGTATTCACTCGAGTATTCGATGTCATTAAGTTCCTTTCAACCTAAAGCAGTGTCTCCGCTGAGTGTTCGCACGAGGAAATCTGGCGAGCGGGTGGTGGCGTGGCGCGGGGGCGACGGAGCGTGCGATGGGGAGGGGAGGCAGGGGAGCGTGGTGACTCCGGAGGTCGCCGGCCGATGCTATCGGCGACGCGGTAAACAGCGAAGTAACGCGGCGGTTTTCGTGCGGGGCGGCCGCAAACTGCTGCTTCAATTACGGCCTCATTACCGCGTGTCGCCTTCCACGCACCGCGCCGCCCCGCACGCTGCCACGCACGGCGCGCTGGCCGCGCGGCGGAGACGGGAAGCGAGCAAAAAGCGAGCGCCTCCGGAAGAGCGGCGGCGGCGGCGGCGGTCACGCTGGGCAAGCCCGGCTTGAAGGGATGAGTGGGGCGCCGGGACTTGCAGGCGAGGAAGACTGCCGGAGGGTGGTTCGTGACTGGTTACAAGCCAGTGGTCTATGGTATGCTTATGATCGGTGCTGCGACGGTGGGTGATGGCAGCTGGGTGGCCGATGTCAGATCGGAGGTCTAAGGCAGATCTGTGGTTGACGGCAGGTTGGTTGATGAGAGGGAGGTGGTCGATCGAAGGTCGGTGGTCGATTGGAGGTAGGTGGTCGATCAGAGATAGGTAGTCGATGAGAGGTACAATGTCAATCGCAGGTAGGTGGTCGATTGGAGGTAGTGGTCGATCAGAGGTACTTTGTCAATCGGAGATAGGTGGTCGATGAGAGATATATTGTCAATCGGAGGTCGGTGGTCAGTCGGAGGTTGTGGTCGATCAGAGGTACTTTGTCAATCGGAAGTAGGTGGTCGATCAGAGGTAGGTAGTCAATGGGCGGTTAGTGATCGGTGGGAAATCTCTGATTGACAACACGGCAGGAATAGATGATTGGTCGATGGCCTATATCACATCTGTGTTTCAGAGCAGATCGATGGTGGTTGCCGGATGGTTCACCTCATTCTCAAACTCTGATTTTGTTGAAATGTCAGGGAATCGGTGTCGCACCAACAGGGTTCGGAGGTTCAACGTTTTTTGCTACCAATTATTCCACCAGCATAGTTCCTGACAAAGCTGCCTTCACCATTCATTTATCATCCACAAAATTAGTCTAAACAAATCGGTCAGTGACGTTGGTGATGGCGATTGTTGTGGGTATGCATTTGGACGCAGTTACAGTAATTTGTTAATGGAAAAGGGTGCAGTCTGGGAAGAACATGGTGTAGGAAGAAGGAGAGGCAAAATTGGGGAAGGTGGAAATTGGGGAATGGGATGAATTGGAGGCAGGAAACAGTGACGAATGTGAAAGCAAATAAGGCAGTTGGAGTAAAGGGAGGGTTGACATAAGGCTGTGAGAATGAAGCGGTGACGACGTTCGACGAGGAGGGAGGAATGGATATAGGAGAGAATTTAAGCGCAGGCTGAGGTAGAGGCAGACTAAAGGGGATGGATGTGGCAGTGAAACTAAAGGACAGACGTGAAGTAGCGAAAGGAAATTCAAGGACAGATGCCAACAACGCGACAGGCACACTGACGGTAACAGCGATAGCGCTGGCGACAAAAGTTGTGCCAACACTGGTTGTTAAGTGAGCTGCCTGCAGAGTAACTCGTATTTGGTGTCCAGATCTTTCCTTTAGTTCCTGTAAGGATGCGTGTTCTTGATATTATCGTAAGAGTTAAGACGGGAAGACGTTAAATTCAGGAGTCTCCCTGAATTAAATAAGGATATTTTTGAGATTCCTAGCACTCAGTTGCTTAATTAACGAGGCAGAACTCTCCTAGATCGTGTTGTTTCCCTCACCCCGGTGCTTACATCCTTTGGGGGATCTGCATTATCATTTCTATTTTACCGTGCTTCCTTTAATCGTTTTGCTTGAAATGTAATTTACAGGAGTCATATTTTTACCACTATGTTGCACTTTTCTAACTGACAGTCAGGTACCTTGGTTTAGAATTTGATGTCAAATAACGAGTAATAAGAGTAATTAATAAAATTCAAGAGACCAAGTTATACTCTTTTTAGAGAGAAAAATGAAAGATATAATTACGAAAAGAGTCACTGATGAAATCTATGCTGACTCTTTGATATCGTGTGAGTTTCACATCTGCATTTTGTTCATTTAAAGTCGTAGATGTATTTTTTCTTCCTGGAGCTTTTTCCAGCTTCAGAGGCTGCCGATTTCGGCAATCAGCGTCGGATACCCACTATGTACTTCATGGGGACACATATTAACTATCACACTAGATACACATGCGGACTCCTCGGTCTGTGGTCAGCAGACGCGCTAGGTCATCCGCGACAACTCACATACATGAAAGACAAGGGACAACAACCATTCCCACGGCCGTTCAGGTCGGCGTAAAGGTTTATATTAACAGCAGGAATAATAATTATTTCCGTCGACAATATAAAGTAATTAATATTTAAAATTATAACCCTTGTCACTGCTATTGAAGAGTTTTCTATTTAATTTTACGCTCTTCAGACTCGACTCACAATTTGGAATGATTCAAAATTAATGAAAATAAATTTTGAAAAATAATATTATTATTTGCATTATTCTCATTATTACAGAGTTATTCCCGTTTGAAACCGATCACTCATATTACTCCGTTAGAAATAGGGTTATTCTTACAGAATTACGCTGTTGATTCGCTCCTCTACCACTCCCCTACTTCGGATTCGCTTCTGCCTGGCGCCTTCGCCCCGAAACGCGATGCTTTGGGAGGCGGTGGTCTGCATCGCACGCCCCAGCGGAGAACCGGCCCCGCCTCTCGGGCGCGCGTTTCACAAGGGTTTGCGCAGGTTTCTCTTATGCAGGCGCCGCGCCGCGCCACGGGGCTGAGGAGCGCGTTGCAACTTCCTGGCGGCGCCGGGGTTTCCTAACACGCGACCGTGAGGGCGCGGCGGGGCAGGGCGAGGGCGGGGGCGGGCCGGGGGTAAGAGACAGGGCGAGCGCCAGGGGCCAAGGCAAGGAGCATCGGCAGGGACGACAGCGGTGACGACGGGGACGACGGCGGTGAAACGGTAACGTCGGCGGTGACGGCAGGAGGCGGGAACGACGATGGGGACAAGGTGGGGACGACAGCAGAGGCAAAGGCAGGGACGGGAGAGACGACGGCAGGGGCGGGGATGACGGAGGGGACGACGGCTGGGGGGGTCGGGGCGCGGTGAGGACTAAACCATAACGAGGGTGGACGTGGAGATCATAGCGCGGAGACGAGGACGTGGGAAGGGCCAGGAGGCGAGTGAATCGACGCGAGCGGGAGGCAGCGGTCTGGAAGTGTTACTGCAGGAAGAAGCACGCACGATAAGACCATAACTCCTAATCTCCTCTATACCATATTTAAAATATCTCGCAGAACGAACCACACCTCCGCTCTGTGCAAGGTCTAAAAGGTCTTTCATTACAAGCTCTGGCCAGAATATCATGTGGTAACCATTCTCGTTTTCACGTGTTAGGCACATTTCGAATTGCGTTACTACGCTTGATAGGTGTTACCAATTAATGACTCGGAAGACACCACCTTCTTACTATAAATAACCTAATTAACTATATAGGATGTTATAACAGCCCTACGAAATAACTGAAATTTTATTTTTAAAAATTAGTTGACGGGACAACGGCTTTGTGCAAATGAGGCTCTAGACACCAACACGGTTCCGTGAAATAGTGGAAAGTTCAATGGACTACACGGAATTATTAAAGGCTGAGGGCAGTGTTCTCCTCATTCAATTTATAGTGGGTGGCCATTAAATTAGGATTTTTTTATTTTCATTTATCTATCATTTTATCTACTTTTTAAAGGAAGTTATGTTTAGAAAATTACGTATATGAGATCCCCCTTTCATTTAGAATATTGTTTCAGATCAAATTTGTCTCTTAGTATTTTGTAGCACATCCTTTTACTTTTATAATAGCTTGAATTCTCCTTGGCATGTTGTAAACAGCTTCAATTGCATGTCAATTCCAGTTCTTTGTCTCGATTCCACACTTCCTCTATTCTCTTTACGAGCTTAAATTTTGTTCTGCACTTCACTGTCTTTTTCTTGAAGTATCTTCCAAATACCTTCAATTGGATTGGTATCAGGACTATTTCCTGGTTGTTCTAATACCTTAATTTTATTTTGTTGAAAATAAATTTTCACACCCTTCGCCGTGTGGCATGAAGTTTCATCCTGTTGGAAAATATACACACCTCGTGGTTCACATTCATTTCTTTAAGGAACTGCACACTTTTTTAACATTGAGAAAATGTTCTAGGTTCATTATTCCATTCACGTGGTATAGTCTACCAAATCGTTTCTACGAAATAATACCTCATATCATCACTTTTGTAGGATTTGTTTTATTTTTCCCCTTCGTACATTCGAGGAGCAGTTTCTCGGTAGGTCGTCTTCTGACAAACTGATGTCTGTCTTTTAGGATTTCAACGGTGGTTTTGTCAGAAAAACAAACCTACAAAAATGACTACTAAGAGAAATTTGTAATTTTGGTACTTACAACTTGCAAAATTGTTCATCATCCATCTAACTCATTAAATAACAATCTAAAGTAAATTAAATAAGTGAAATCATATTCAGAGTGCTTACTTTGGAGCAGTCATCCATTGTCCATCGTTTGTGTTGACGTGACCAAGCAATTCATTTCTTTTTCATAGCAGTTGTTAACTTTGAGAGTTTCACTGGCGAACAAGTTCTGAAATCCATTGCATTGCTTTGGCGTCGTAATGTGTGTGTACTAATTTCATCCAAGATCGCGTATCATGACTTGTAGTTTCTTATTTGTTGCTTTTCTGTTTTTTACAACGAGCATTTTTACCACGAAGTCTTGTTTTTATGAAGATTTCCTAGGTCATTTGCAGTTTTGACGATTTGTGGAATTTCCACTCAACGCTAAATCAAGTCTCCTCGTTATTCTTCCCACACTTTAAGGCGAAACCTTTGTCAATTTTTCAACTTCAATGTTTTTCAGTTCAATACGATTCAGAGTAAACTCAATCTTCCTCTTCTTTGCGGAGAAATGTCACTTTTATTACCTATGACTCTTAATCACATTTACCTTTAAAACCATCGATCTATTGCCTTCTAAAAAGACGAATCTGACCTACAACAGCACTTCTCACTATCACAAACACAAGTAAAAAGATATATACGAAACTTGCTACTTGCCAGATTGAACAACTCCTTAACAACTGAAACGTAGAAATACGCTGGAAGGGGGCAGTTGTGCACTGTCTAAGAACTATCAGTCGATTTGTTAAGTAAAAGGGCAACAGATTACAAAAAAATATTTTCCAGCATTAGAAGAATGTTATCCTAACTATTATGAAAGTTTCGAGCAGTCGTATATCTATTAAGCGATTCAGAATAAGCAATTTGTAAAATTGAAAGAAAATTCCTAATTTAATGGCCACCCACTACAGCATTTCGCGTCGAACAACCCGGCGTCTACTGAGACAGCCTGGCGGGGCGGAGAGGGCGTCTGTGGTTCGCACGGAGGAATCGGGGCGGCGGGGGCGGCGGTGCCGGAAAGAGGCTGGCAGAGCGGAACGTCCTGAAGCGGCATCGCGAAGGAGGTACCGTTCCACACAGCTCAGCAGCCCAGCGCACCGCCTTCGCATAATAACCGCGTATTTCGGGGGCGGACGCGGAGTGGCAGACGCAAGTGGAGCAGGTGCGGTACGCGGAGTGGGCGGGGCGGAGGGGGCGAGTAGGAGGTGACGCGAGAGGAGTGGAGGTTGGAGCGTGTGCGAGCGGGCAGGTGTCGCCCAATTTGAAAACCGATGGACTGATGTGGTGATGCGCTTTTGAGGTGATGCACGATTGATTGATGCGTTAATAAGTTGATGTAATGACGTGAGGCGATGAGTGAGTGACGCGATGAGGGAGTGACGCGATGAGGGAGTGATGCGATGCGGGAGTGACGCGATGAGGGAGTGACACGATGAGAGCCTCATGCACTGATGACACGATGGAATTATGCAATAATGAAATGAGGTGCTGATTGGGTAACGCGATGACTGGCTGACGCAATGAAGGAGTGATACGATGAAGAGGTGTCGCGATGACTGGGTGATACGATGACGAGGAGACGCGACGATGGAGCGATGTGATGATGGAGGAACGCGACGACGGGGGGTTGCGCTGATGGGATAACGCGATGACGGATTCGGTAACGCGATGATAGGGTGACATTTTGATGGGGTGACTCGATAATGGGGTGACGTGATGGCGAGATGACGCGATGACGTGTTGACGCGATGATGGGGTAAACGGGGTGAAGTGTTGACGCGATGATGGGGTAAACGATGGGGTGACGCGATCATGGGGTGAAGTGGTGACGTGACGACGCGGTGACGTGTTGACGAGGTGGCGCGACGACGCGGTGGGGCGATGACGAGGTACGCGACGACGGGGTGATGCGATGATGGGGGACGCGATGATGTGGTAACGCGATGACGGGGTGAAGCGCTGATGCGGTAACGTGATGACAGTGTGATGTGATGATGGGGAACGCGATGATGTGGTAACGCGATGACGGGGTGAAGCGCTGATGTGGTAACGTGATGACAGTGTGATGCGATGACAAGGTGATGCGATGATGGGGTGATGCGGTGGTGGGGGACACGATAATGGAGAGACGCGATGATGGAGTGACGCTATTATGGTGTGATGAGATGGACTGTGGACTGCGGAGCTGATAATCTGGAGGACAGGCACTGGCGTTGAAGATCTGTTGACAGTGGGAGGATCGGGTGGGTCGGTAGGCGGGCGCGCATGCGAGCCAGCTGGCGAGCAAGTCGGAAGGCGAGCGAGCGTTTTCCTGGGCGGACGGACGAGGGGTCGAAGGCGGGAGGCTAGCGGGCGTCGACGCTTCCGAGTGGGGGGGGGGGCGGAGGGGCGAGCAGGGCGACAGGGGAGGCGGTGGCGTGTGGCGACGCGCGCGGGCGATGGAGTCCACGGGCGAGCGGCGGGCCGCCAGTCTTCCGCAATTACACTGGCGCAGCGTTTGCATTTCAAATGAAGGCGGCGGAATTAATAAAATTTAAACGGAGCTCCGGACGCGGACGGGCGGCGACGGCGCGCCAGAGCGCGGCGCCCGGAGCAGCGCCCTCCGCCCCCACGCCCCCGGCCCCCCGCCCCCGCCCCCGCCCCCGCCCAGCTGGC
>JAHLJT010003656.1:53872826-53908223 GCA_031308135.1 Acheta domesticus
TAGAATCAGCGCTTTATAGAGAGTTTAGTGGAGCTCGAAGCGAATAAATTCGTGGTTAGGTGCACATCTGATGCACGAAACAGAAGTTTTCGCGACGGGGACTTTATTAGTGAATATCGACGATAGGTATTAGACAAAATAGTAGCAAGAAAGAAGAGCGGGCAACGCGGCGCCCAGAGGACCGTCATCAGAAGATCTACGTGGCGACATCTGAGAAGTGAGCTCTTGGTACCGTAAAACGTGATTAGACATTCAGTAAAAGGTCATGACCAGAATAATTTATCGAAGAAAATCAGTTGAATAAATCAATCTGTTACTGTTTTAATGAATATCAGATCACAAGATTATTATGCAATCCTGCATAATCTGAAGCTAGCAATCTTTGCATAAACAATAACTTTCAGAGGTTTCTCGTCTTCCGTATGGCTGGCGGATCGAGTCGCTCATGCCGAAACTGGTAAGCAAGTGGCAGATATTGGCAAATTACGAACCCAATTTTAGACATTCAGTAAAAGAGATTTGTTACAATGTGTGTGTGTGTGTGTATATATATATATATATATATATATATATATATATTATTGCAATTGTAGATATAAAAAAGCTTCAATTCGTTTTATAATGAAGTTTCCCAAAATCCTTAAAATTTTCTAGTATTAGTGAGCCCAAAATGGTGCTTTTGTTTTTGGGTTCAGTTTTTCGGTTTGCTTTTCGTAAATGAACAACATTTTTTCTTAAAAACTGCTCAAAAGTTTGCTTCCAGAGTTTTCATAAAATGTTTCTCTTCAATGGTATTCCAAAATTCTGATTTCAGTTAATTATTATGGAACTGAAAAATTGATAAATATGAGAAAATGTGAAAATGTATTACTACTTTTTTAATAAACAATATTTACAATGTAAATATTACAGAATAGGGAATGAATTCATTGAGTTGTTAAGTCCCAAAAAATGTTTTAGAACATTTTCTTTAAGACTTGCAACTTTTAGTAAAATATTATTTAATGATTGTAATGAATTAGTGAAAAATTTTAAAAGCTAAAAGAACGTTCGAGAATTGTTGACATAGCAAAGCATTATTTTTAGTGTTAAACAGACATGAAAATACAGCTTTTAGCTCATTTCAGCAATTTTGAGCCGGTCATTTGCAAGGGGAAATTATTGATGAGACAAACACATTTTCGGTTTAAGACGCCCATAATTCCTTAATTACAATTAAATCTCAAGTCTATATGTGTAAGAGTGAAACTCCAAGAAACACGTAGACAAAATAGAAGAAATCTTCCTGACTGTCAGTTATATTTGTATCAATAAAAAACGTATGCACTGTTTTTATAACAATCAATTAACACTAACCTTACCTACATGTCAAATTATTGTAGTTTAAAAATTATAACAAAATGTCTCATATGTAAAATGCTATTTACAAAGATTAAACATTGTATTCACTCTAAGATTTTTTTTCTTATTTAGAATGAAAGAGCACTCTAGGAATATTAAAGAATCTTCTCCACGCCTTATTTCTCTATCCATACATACATTTGTTACTTGAATTGAATAATAAACCGTTTATTGGTACTCATAATAATTGTTTTGAACTCCTCATTATACAAGTCAAGACAATAGATTACTTTCTTAGAGCGTTTTTCAAAACGGGCTTTGCTTTTTGAGTGATAGATTTAAGCGATTTGAAAGCCAGAGGAGGAGAGGGTTGAACGGATATTTCTTGCAATTGATCCTCTTATAAGTAATGAATAAAATAAAAAATCTCCACGAATATAAGAAAATCAAAATACCCGTAAATAGATTTATTTTTATAATGCATTTCAAAAGAATGTGATTTAACATAATCACATCACACCTAATTCAAACCTTGACGCCATAACTTTCTGTTCTAAACAGTGTCATTTATTCACGTTCAGCATTAAATAATTTGATTTCTACAATTTTGATTCACGTCTGAACTGCGAACTTACGCTCTAGTCGTGCGCCTTAGGCCGTGGCTGAACGGGCGCCATCACGAGGCGTCGCGTCGGCGCGCGCCGGCAGTCGCTGGCGCTCGTGGAACGACGACCTCCTTCGAAGAACTGCAGGCGTCGAGCGGCGGCAGAAATGAAGGGACACGCCCCCTTCACTACCGTGTGCCACACGGAAGCCGCACTGCAGATTTTTATCTGGCGACATAAGAGCTCACATACAGCATTTGTGCAGGCTGTGCTACAAGACGTGTAAACTATAGAAAATATAACCATTTTACTTGCAATTTTAATACCTTTTTTTACACTTCTTTTCTCTTTCCTTGGATTGTTGTATCATACTAGATGGATTACTTACTAGTAATCAATATGATATTAAGAGTATTGTTTTCACAGGATTACCAAAAAGGAAAATGAATTTCTTTGAAAATGGCGCTCTTAACGTTCCTCGCGTGAGAGAATCAACTCACTACTACGAGAAGATGGCGTATGGCAACGTGAACCCGCGAACGAAATGGCGTCCTGTTATATAATCATTTTAAAACCTGATTGACGCTTCGTTTCGCGAGTCTAAATTACGGAAATTATAACTATTGGGTTGCTGCAACATACTAGAATCCTTTGCGGCCAACATTATCTTCCTATTATCAATTAACAAGTCAAAAACATCCATGCAAAATGTTCTCAGGAAGGCTACACGGAATGTTACTCTCTCCTAGTGTATTTACTTTATACATAATAGTTATTTCTGTATCCAGCCCATTAAGTTTTTAAATTGCCAACATGGATTCCGGAAATCAAAATCTACGGAAACAGCCATTTTTTCTTTTCTTAAGGATGTTGCCTCATCATTGGATAAAAACGAAGCAACTATTGGAATATTTTTAGATCTTTCAAAAGCTTTTGACGTCATTGATCATTTTACTTTCAAAATTACCTTCGTATGGAATCCGTGGTATTGCTCTAGATTGGCTATGTTCGTACCTTAAACAACGATCTCAGAGAGTAGAAATACCTTACTGGAATGATGGAACTTTATGTACACACCTTTCCGGTTCTTTGCCAATTGCACGTGGAGTCCCGCAAGGATCGATTTTAGGATCCCGCAAGGATCCAACCCACGTGATTCTTGTAAGTCACTCTTTATTAATCTAGGAATTTTACCATTACCTTGTGTCCTGATTTACGAATCAGTAGGTTTTGTCAAAAATGACTTACTTAAGGGCGGGAATATATTTTCAGCAAACGCCGATGTCTATAAGTATAACACACGACGTAGTAATCATATTCACCAAGTGGCAGTATCAACAGCTCACTACAAAAAATTCACATACAATTCATGTACATTACTCTACAACACTTTGCCAGAAGACATTAAACGATTAAATTCAATAGAAAAGTTTAAGTCCCAAGTAAAATCTTTTCTGCTGCATAACTGTTTCTATACACTTCGAGACTATACCGAGCATCAAAAAGGAAAGTAGAATTAATTTTAACAATGATAGTTAATGTAATTATTTATCATTTGGACTGTATAATTCTAAAGAACCTGTAACAAGTATTGTACCACAGTTTCTGGGTTGATGGCCCCCATCTCGATCAGGTTTTTCGTCCAGTTTCCCTGATCCTTGAGCAAATGCTGAGATGGTCCCTTGTTTTGCTTCTGGACATTAATGTAACTTCATTATTTGTGCACGTCTTCTGAATTTCAGTGGGAAATATAGTTATTCAAATTATCGTTTTTCATATTATCGCGGCAAAAAGTATTATTCTTTCATGAAGAACATGAGGGTTCAGGGCAGGAATTTATAGCTAATTTACCTTTGAAAATATATTTTATTATATAGGAGCGAATATTTTGTCAACAAAACTCGAAAAAAACCTCTCTTTTCTGTATTCAAAATTCGCCTAAAATATGGTTTAGGATAGAGACCACAGAATCATGAAAACGTGCACAAAATTCACTTCTCCCCATAGCTCGTCATACGCAGTTTTTAACTGTTTTTTGACGTAAATAAATAAATAAATAAATAAGTAGTTGTGAAATATAACACAAAAGGTTTGTAAACTTGTATTGGAAAAAGAAGCCTGATACCATCAAGTCACAACAATGACACGTAATTCACAGAAATTCACGACAGCGAAACGGAATTTCATAGTTGCATTCCCTGCATTGTCGATATTCTCTGAGAGCTAGCAATTTTTATTTCAAATATTTCAAAATCAATAATTTATACAATATTAATGTGTAAATGTATAACTGAAGGTCGAATGTGAGAAACGAACAAAGAAATAATATACAACCAGTGTTGCTACAGAATGGCACAGACTTTCCCGTATTAGTTTTCTATTTCCTTGGGTCGTTGCTAGCTACATCGAAGAGCCACATACCCTTTCTTGCCAGCTGTCATCTATCGCCAAAAGGACTTTGTTTTGTATACCAACATAATAAACAACCCTTTTCCATTAACAACATTGTTCGTAATATGACATATTGCAGGAATCATTACGTCATTGCTATTTCTGCACGAAATATGAGCCATCACTGACGTAATAGTCACGGTCCCTATATATTAACATTTTCAGAAACGCACATTACCAGCAATTTGTAAAGATTATTATATTTGTGAGTGTAAATGTTTTAAATAACTCTAAATAAAGTATTTTGTAAACTCAAAAATTTTCGGTGAAAATGAGCTTCAAATTTCGCATTTTTAGTAGCGCTAAAACGCAATTTTCTTTAAAACGACACATAATTTTTAAAAGAAAATTGCCATTTAGGACCAGGTTTTTGTATTCTGTAATATTCTAAAATTAATATTTCCGTTCTACCAACTGGAAACCGAAAAATTAAGAAAATGACAAAAAATGTACTTTTGGCGGTGATAGATGACAGCTGGCAAGAAAGAGTATGTGGCAATTCCGAATAGCTAGCGAAGACCCAAGAAAATAGAAAACTAATACGGGAAAGTCTGTGCCATTCTGTAGCACCACTATTTAAAACTAGTGTGGAAACATCATCCAGTGATTTTTCTTTATATAGTATATATATATATATATATATATATATATATCTTTTTGCAGAAAAAATCCTCCTGTGACGAAATTAAGAAATCAAGATTTTCCAAGAAACATTAACAATATTAATTTAATTTCAGATGTTGGATTCGTTCGAATTCGTTTCTTAGAAGAAAAAATTTACAGAAGATGACTGTGTCTCTGAAAATATATCAGGAATTTAATAGGAAAATGTGTCAGCTCTTCTCGTAGTAGAACAGATAACTGAAAATAAAAGTTAGTTATTTGAAGTTTGTCATTGAAAAAATATAACTAATTCATGTTCATAAAGTGGTAAGAATTGTAGCACCGTTTTCATTACATTTGGTTGCCTTTTGTTTTCAATTTCATCTTATGACTATAAATTTTCTTTTACTTTAAAGATTAGCTTGTCAGAGATTGAAATACGCGACACACACGTGATGTGATAGCTTGTACCAATGTGGTAGTAAGATACATTGTTTTTTCAGCATGAAGAACGTGCAAATGAATGAGTGTTTTTTATGGTATTTGTCGTCGTGGACATTATTCAGAAATAAGATGTTGACTTGGACAACAGTGAATATATTTTTTTTAAATACTGCAAGAAGATGAGAGACCAAATATTTTGTAAAATTGCTGAAAGTTGAAAAATTTGACAGGATAATTTATAATTTGATAAAATTGTATGTGTTAATATATTAAGAAATGTAACTGTATTTTGCACATACATTATGATTTATATACAACCTACTACCTTTATTATGTTTTCACTATATCCCTTGTAATAATATTAAATAATTGGGAGTGTAAAGTATTTGCAAAAATGATGTTCTTGAGAGCACTCTTAAAACATGAAGGTAAATGAATTTAAAATGAATTTCTTATGGATTCTTAAAACATTTAGTACTTAATAAATATATAGTACTTAATTTCACTGATGTGAACTTTAAATAGAAACTTTGTAATATATTTCCAGAACAGTAATCGCAAACGATCGGGGTTTGTACAACTGCGATCTGCGCAGCTATCAGACGGTCGGATGATGACGTCACAAATCAGTGTGGAGGCTTTCTATATCCAGGGAATGTTGATTCATCTCGCGTTAGGGCTTGTCACTTCTCTGTAAAATTCAGTTATTAATACAATCCGCTAAGCAAGGCAAATGTCTTTTTTTCCTCCAGTTATTCTGGAGAGGCGGGAATTTATTCATTAATCGGGTACATGTAATGAATAAATTTTTGGAATTTAATGAATAAATTATTGGAGAACAATGTCAATGATTGAAGTTCTCCACGACAGCTTAAACAAACTTGTAAGTTTCTGTAATACATCAGGATTCAAATTTTCATCAACAAAATCTATGTACATGATATTGGCAAGAAATTCTAGAGCAATCCCTGAACCCAAACTCTTCCTAGGAAACGAACTAAAATATAAGAAATCTAGTCATTCAGTGTAAGCAACGAATCAACACTCTGAAAGCTTTATGCTCCAAAAATTGAGGAGTTAACCAAGACATCCTAATGAACACATACAAGTACAGATCATTTGTACAGATCATTTATTCGAGCGAAAATTGATTATGGATGTACAATATACGGTTCTGCCAAAAACTCCATTTTAACTTTATTAGATCCTATACAAACAACTTCAATAAGATTAGCAATTGGAGCCTTTCGCAGTAGCCCGAGACTGAGCATTCTGGCAGAAGGCCACGAATTACCATTAAAGTTAAGAAGAGAACTTCTAACCCTTAAATATGCATCATCGACCATCTGTCTTAAAAATAATCATATACATCATGAGCAAATATCAATAGCAAATGAACTTCAACTGCCCGTCAATAACCTACCAAAACCTGTACTACACAGAATACGTACCATCAAGAACGAATTGTCACAAATAGAGAATGTCTCAATGCCACGCCAAATCCACCCAGTTCCACCATGGGAGGAACTCAAATTTATAATTGATGATCACATTCTGAATGAAACGTATGGCAAAGATAACACTCCTAACATTGTGTACAAAAGCTTATTCAGAGAATTATCTCATAATTACATAAACTACCCCCAAATATATACAGATGGACCAATGATAGATGGGAAAAAAGGTTGTGCCATCATCTTTGAAGTCCAAGAACTTCTCTTCAAATTGCCAGATTCATTTTCAATATTTTCCTGTGAAGTTTTTGCTGTAGATAAAGCCATAGATCTAATCACCAATTCGGAATTAAACAGAGCTATAATTTTTACTGATTCGAAATCAACTTTAGATGCATTAAAGAACCATGGGAACAAAAATTCAAGAATACAGTTAATGCAAAGAAAACTACAAAATTTGATGGAAAGTAATATTAAAATAGTCTTGGCATGGGTCCCGGCTCATCAAGGGATAGTAGGTAATGACAGCAGACGCAGCAGCAAAAACAGCTACTTCCCAAGGAATTGATTGTCCAGAGATCGAGGCGGCCATGCTATTGGGCCTTCTGGTCCAATCCATCTATCTGGAAATTGCGTATCTAGGTATTCCCGAACTCCGCGATAATTATGTAGGCCTATTATATTTCCAGATATTTTCAAAACAGCAAAAATTAAGCCACTTTTTAAAAAAGGGAACAAAAATGATATTCAAAATTACCGGCCAATTTCTCTTTTGTCAGTTTTCTCAAAAATATTAGAAAGGCTTTTCTACTTACGAATGGAAACATTTCTCAGGAAAAACAAAGCGTTTTCAGACTCACAACACGGTTTTAGAAAATCAAAATCTACGGAAACTGCCATTTTTTCTTTTCTCAAAGATGTTGCTTCATCAATAGACCAAAATGAAGTACCCATTGGAATATTCTTAGATCTCTCGAAAGCTTTTGACGTTATTGACCATAAGATCTTGCTCTCAAAATTACCTTCGTATGGAATTCGTGGTATTGCCCTAGATTGGATAACTTCTCACCTTAAACATCGGACTCAAAGAGTAGAAATACCTTACTGGCAGGAAAGGACATTACATACTTCTATTTCCAATTCTTTGCCAATTGAGCATGGGGTCCCGCAAGGTTCGATCTTAGGTCCTATTCTCTTTCTGTTATATGTAAACGATATGCCCTCGTCTATTAAAAATGGAAGAACGGTTCTGTTTGCTGATGACACGAATGTTCTTTGCAAAAAAGAAGCAGTAAATAGTACAATTTCAGAAGTTTCAAATTAGTTTAATAATAACAAATTAATTGTTAACGAAAGAAAAACTGTTTCAATGCATTTTTGCATCTCAAATCGGAAATCACATGTTCCATTGAAAATGAACAATATGCAATTAGCTGATGATGAGGCAACAAAATTTTTAGGACTTTCAATTAAATCAAACCTGAAATGGAATGTACATATAACAGAATTAACACTAAATTAAGTTCATTATGCTATGCATTCAGAATTCTTTCAAATTCTGTCAGCCTTCATGCAGCTCGTTGCGTTTATTTTGCAAATGTGCATTCCCGCCTGAGATATGGCATAATATTCTGGGGAAACTCATCCTGTAGTATTCAGACCTTCAGATTGCAAAAGAAAATTATTCGAATAATGAAAAAATGCCTTCCACGTGATTCCTGCAAGCCTCATTTCATTGAGCTGGGAATCCTACCATTGCCTTGTCTATTTATTTACGAATCTGTAATATTTGTCAAAAATTACCTACTTAACGGAGGGAACATATTTTCATGCAATATTGATATTTATAATTACAACACACGCCGTAGAAATCACGTGCATCAAGTGTCAGTATCAACAGCTCAGTACAAGAAATCAACATACAATACATGTACGTTACTTTACAACGCATTGCCAGATGACATAAAACAATTAAAGTCGGTACACAAATTTAAGTTAAAAGTAAAATCTTTTCTGCTGCAAAACTGTTTCTATACTATTAGAGACTATACTGATCGTGAAAAAGAAAAATAATGTTTAATGTAACAAAACAAAGATATATATTGAATTAGTTTATGTTTGCATTGTATACATTTAAAAAAAAATATTTAATACGCCTGTAACGTCAGGTTACGCCAGGTCAATGACCCCCATCTCGATCAGGTTTTGTCCAGTTTCCCTGATCCATTGAGCAAATGCTGAGATGGCCCCTTGTTTTGCTTCTGGACGTAAATGTAGCTTCACTGTGCGCACGTTTTGTTGAGCACTCCTTTTGCTTGTAGTTCATTTACAGTTGAAATTGATTTTCTATAACTCGGGAAAAAACATTTTTCAAATATCTTTATTTTTCTAAAATAATTATTTTCTAAATTCATTTTTTCGTTGTTGTTTTTTTGTTTGTTTGTTTTTAAAATAAAATTCTGGCCCTCAAGAAAATGTGCGCAGATAAATTTCTTTCCCCACACGTCATATACAGTTTTTACTGTTTTTTGACAAATAAATAAATAAATAAATAAATAAATAAAGGGTTAATGAAAGGCCGTGTTTATGTTACCGAAGTCCTGGATCGTGATGGCCTTCTTCCGCGCATTTGGAAGCGTGGCGGCAGAAATAAGGGACAACCCGCAGAGTTCTGCGCGTCACGGAGTTAGTGTGGCACAGATGCCACAGAGAAGGCCTATCTTGCGTTCACACAAATGAGGTCATTCTGAACACTTGTAGAACCCCTGTGTACTTGGCGGTTGAAAAAAACCTTTTTTTCATAATTGTGAATAGAGTTCACTCTATTTTCTTTTGCATACATGAATAAACTCAATCACAGGATTCTGTATGACCATCGAGGACTGAATCACCCTTGCATAAGTTCTCGGGAACATTCAAAAATTGCAATTTTCATATCAATTAAACAAAATAATGTTTATAACGAGGTATTTGTCTTATTATTATGTCATGCATTATGTCAGTATTATGTCATTATTACTGTATTTTCCTGTTTCGTAACTTTAATAAATCGAATTTCTTAAAAAATATGTTATTTGTTGTGTTGGTAGCGGAGGGAGCATCAAGTATTCATAAGGCCCGCGCGGGCATAAAAAATTGGAAAGACACTCAAGGGTATTAAGTATATTATTACGTGTTTTGTTTCAGGTCCATAATCACACAGAAATGAACTAATTAACCATATATTATATTACTAGTACTTCAATGAATAAAAGTTTTCTCTTTGCTGACGATATAGCAGTCCTTGACAAAAGTCAACAAACCAAACGAAAAAAATATTGACAAAATCGTATGAATAGCATTCTGCAACGATCTAAGGAAAGAAGGAAGGAAGAAATTAAAATAGTGTGTTAAAATCGCAAGTTATTTGGTATACGAGAATAATCACACACAATACTAATAAAACGTGGAAACCAAAAAACGGCTGCCCTTCTTATCTTGAATGGAAAGATGACGCAGTCAAGGTCCATATACAAGGGTCTGTCAAGTTGCGATCCTAAATGTGTCCGTTCTGCGCATCTGACGTCACACGCCCCGCACTCCCCGTCTTGACTGCGACTTGTAATGGTGGATAAAGTGAAGTGTGTAAGAAGAAATAATGGTTTACTGTTCGGTTTTTGGCTGTAACAGCCATTCTGAGCGTTCCAACATAAAGAAGGAATCTAAAATTCATCTCTTCAGATTTCCTTCTGATAAAGCAGTTCAAAGGAAATGGCAACATCTATGCCGCCGAGGAGACAAGATGAATTTGAAAACAGGTTAGTTTTATCACCCACAAAGTATATTAACATCATTATTTGTATGTAACATGAAGAACGTCTGTGTAAAAAATGGTTGGCCACCTCTGTTATTTTATTTTTGTATTTACAGCGGCAATATGCTCTCTACATTTCGTGGATACCGACTACGAAAATCTGATGCAGCATAAAGTTATGGGCAGCAGACTATTGCTTAGAAAAGATGCACTTCCCTCAGTAAACCTCCCTAAGACGTCAGAAAAAAAGTTAACGGATCGAACTGTTAGAACACTCAAACGTCAACAGAAAACAACTAGGTACAAACAAATATTTGTTGCTATTTATTCAACATTAAATGTTCAGTACCATAGAATACTGTAGTTTGTTAAGGTTATGGTTTATTACAACTGTAGTTTGCTAATGATTGTAATGTTTCAATTTTTTGTCAAAATGTAAATGAAGAATTTATGGAGGAAGATAATGAGATTGAGGATGGAATTGTTTCTACTTTTGAAGGTGCTACTGCTGGAGAATGTATTCAATGTTGTAGACAATCACATGAGATTGTGATATTAAAAGAAGAAATGAAAAGTTTGAAAGAAGAAATATTGCATCTAAAACAAAAAGTTGATGTGTATGATAGTATATTAAATTCTCAATTCACACCTGGTCAAGTTATGAGGCTCTTAAATCCAAACTAAGTGATGCATTGGAGAATGGAAGATATTTCTTCAGCAATAACATTAAAAAGTATTAGTTCAAAGTGTTACACATTTTTAAGACAAGTCAAATTCAAGTTCAAATTCTTTCCTATCTTGTGTAATTATAATGAATAATATTTTTGTAAATTTTCATCACAATCGTGTATGTTG
The DNA here is from genome assembly GCA_031308135.1 of Acheta domesticus. Lineage (NCBI taxonomy): Eukaryota > Metazoa > Arthropoda > Insecta > Orthoptera > Gryllidae > Acheta > Acheta domesticus. The sequence continues at coordinate 53,884,373 of JAHLJT010003656.1, forward strand.
AGATGACAAAATAATAGTAAAAGTTTGTAATTTAATTAAAAATACTTTGCAGAATGAATTACCTGATAATGTTATTAAAACTTCTGTTAAAATTAGAACGTATGCTAGATTGTATAGTTTAAATCAACAGGTTTCTAATTACAATCGGAAAAAGAAAATTAAGAAATTTGTAAAGAAATGAGCTTTAAAATAAAGTAATTTTTTGAAAATAATTTTTTTATTGGTGATACCTTGTTGCTCTTGTAAAAAAGAGTGGTGACTTTTGTGTCAGTTCTAAATATTGTAAAATATTAAATAGTTTTAACACAGTTGTATGACTCATTGAAATTCATGTAGAGGTGAGTGTGTTAACTATAGACAAGATTTTCCAGCATTATCAAGAGCTTCATGCACACATGCACTATTATATACCCAAACATGCATGATGCAGGGTAAAAAAATGACAAAACATGCACAATGAAATTTCAGTTTAGTAGTTTTATTGCGTTTTGCGTTTTATTTCGTTATAATTTTATTCTGTAACAAGAACAATTAATAATTTTTCAAAATGTTACTCTGTCAAGTCCATCCTTTAGTTGGAAACAAACCTTTTTAAATGCAGAAAATGCTTTCTAAGTTAAAAATTGTAATGGAGCACATTTCAAAGATGAAATCTGAGCCAGTGTTAAGTCAAATAATGCATTTTCTAATTTTTCTCTTTTTTCTTACATCTTGGAAACATTTGGATTAAACATCAGGATTTGAATTAAACTCTTCATTTAATTTCTTTTTAGCAGGTACACTAGCCACATTAGCACATCTCCAAACACTGATTTCAAAGAAATTTAATGTCTCCAACAATTTTTAGTAACTCCTCTAGAGGAAAACCTCTTTTTTTTTAATCTGAATTGCTGAGGGTTACAAATTTTAATATAACAATAAGCAAAGACTGCATACTGTCAGGATCTAAGAAAAATACGCTATTTATTCATAATATGCATGAAATTTGTGCCGTGCAGTATGTTTGAATTTTAGTTTGTATTTCACGGTCTTGCGCACGGCGCGCTACTTCGTCGAGGGGCGTGTGACGTCACGCGCGAATTCGTGCATGCGCGTTGACAGACCCTTGTATATGGACCTTGGACGCAGTATACTTAGGTATAAATTTTAATAAAAATTCATGGTGCCAAAGTACTCTTACAAGCTTTTCTCCCACCCCTAAAATATATGGAATAGATTCGCATTGGCAAGTCCTCAAATTTTGCCCAATCGATGGCATAATATTAATATTGGGATCAATTTTTGTTACCGTAATACAGAGTCGGAGGGGCAAACGAACACATCTGCATTCAAACTTCGAAATTCATTTCTTGAGCGACCACAATCAAGGCGACTGCAATAATACCATAAGCACGACCTAACAGTGAGGGCTCTTAATAATACTGACATTTTGACCATATACATTGAAAATCAGTATGCAAATAAACTATAGCCTTTTCTATTTAAACTGGTGGTGTTAAACAGCACACATTTTCTCGCATTACTTCTGTATTTACAATTTTCGAAAATTCAGAGTTCAACAAAAATTAGACCTGTGCACCTTTTAAGCTTCCTTGTTCTATTCGTAAAAAAATTTAAGATAAAAAATATGAAGCGGTTTTTGAGAAAATTATCTGTTTATAATTTGCATTAACTTGAAGTAGAAATAGCCCAAAACTACGAGTTTTTTCAAAAAATTGTACATAATCTTTTTTAAAGCAGATTTAAAGATTTTTAAAACAGATTTTGTTTTTATTTTTATTTTATTTTACTTTACGTCAAAAACAGTTAAAAAAATGTGTGTGACTTGTTACGGGGGAGTGTTTTTTTTTTTTTGCACGTTTTCTTCATTCTGGTATCCCTACCCTAAACCAAATACAAGTTGAATTCTGAATACAGAAAGAAATTAGCGTTTTTGGCAAGAACTGTTTACAAAATATTTGTTCCGATGTAATAAAATCTACCTTGAAAAGACAATCAGCTAAGCTGTTAGTACTTATCCTTCATGTTCTTCGTGAAGGAGTATACTTCTGCCACGAAAACAACAATAATTTGAATAACTATATTTATCACTGAACTCTAGAAGACGTGCACAGGTAAGTTATATTTATGTTCAGAAGCAAAACAAGGGGCCATTTCAGCATTTGCTCAAATGATCAGGGAAACTGCACGAAAAACCTGATCGAGATGGGGGTCATTGACCCAGAAGCTGAGGTACAAAACTTGTTATAGATTGTTTAGATTTATACAGTCCAATTGGTAAATAATACATTAAATATCATTGTTAAAATGAATATTAATTTCTTTTTTGATGCTCGCTGTAGTCATTAATTGTATAGAAACAGTTATGCAGCAGAAAAGATTTTACTTGGGACTTGATGAATATGATTACTACATCGAGTGTTGTAGTTATAGATATCGGCGTTGGCTGAAAATATATTTCCGCCCACTGACTAGTAAATCAAGAGGCAAGCCAATAGTAAAGTTCCTAGATTAATAAAGAGAGGCTCTTTAGAATCACATGGATGGGATTTGCTTATTATTCATACAATTCTGTTTTATAACATAAAAGTCTGGGAGCTATAAGATGTATTTCCCCCAGAATATTATGCTATATCTCAGACGGGAATGAACATTCGCGAAATATACACAACGAGCAGTATGAAGGTTGAATGAGCTTGAACTAATTTTGAACTCATTGCATGATGAACTTAATTTTGTGTTCATTTAAAAAGATGTTCCATTTGAGGTTTGACTGAATTGAGAGACTTAAAAATTATGTTACCTTAACATCAGTTGAGGACACGCCGTTCACTTTCAATGGAATATAGAATTGTTTATTTGTAATGGGAAACTGCAGTGAAAACGTTTTCTTTTCATTTACTATTAATTTGTTATTACGGAATCAATTTGAAAAATCTGATATTGTAATATTTATTGCAAATAATATTCGTATCATCCGCAAAAAATAAGCAATCAGTATTATGATTTCAAAAGTTTCAAATTGGTTTCGTAATAACAAATTAATAGTTAACGAAGGAAAAACGGTTTCAATGCATTTTTGAATCTCAAATCGGCAATCACATATTCCATTGAAAATTAACAATATGCAATTAGCTGACGTTAAGGTAAAATTTCTAGGTCTCTCAATTCAGTTAAACCTTAAATGGAATATGCGTGTAACAGAATTAACTAGTGGTGCTACAGAATTGCACAGACGATCCCGTGTTAGTTTTCTATTTCCTTGGGTCTTCGCTAGCTATACATACTCTTTCTTGCCAGCTGCCATCTATCACCGTCAAAAGTTCATTTTTTTGTCATTTTCTTAATTTTTCTGTTTCCTATTCGTAGAACGGAAATATTAATTTTAGAATATTAAAGAACACAAAAACCTAGTCCTAAATGGCAATTTTCTTTTTAAAATTATGTGCCGTTTTAAAGAAAATTGCGTTTTAGCGCTACTAAAAATGCGAAATTTAAAGCTCATTTTCACAGAAAATGTTTGAGTTTTCGATATACTTTATTTGAAGTTATTTGAAGCACATACACTCACAAATATAATAATCTTTACAAATTGCTCGTAATGTGCATATTAAAGATATGAGAGATTTTTTTAAAAAAAATCACATTTGTATAATTTTTGAAAAAACAAAAAAACTCAAAATAAACTTTACGTCATATTAAAGAGTGTAATTAGCACTATCCGTTACAAAAGTGTCAAGAAAAAAATTGCAGACATATATGAGAAAATGGCGTTTGAGCGTTTCTGAAAATACGGAATTTTGAGCTAGTTTTCACAGAAAACAGTTGTGTTTTCGAGAAACTTTACTTGACATTATTTCAAGCTCATGTACTTCTTAATATAATAATGACAACAAATGAAGGCTAATGTAAATGTGAACGACGTGAGAGACAAGTCAAAAAAATTATATTTTTCCAATTTTTGAAAAAAAACAACAACAAAAGGATATAGCAATATGGCGTTTTTGTCATCATAAAATACATTAGGCACTATACCTACAAAAAGTTTAAAGAAAAAATTTGGAGCCGTTTTTGAGAAAATCTTGTTTTTGTAATTATTTAAAATTGCACATATTGTACACAATATTGCGCGAAAACTACTAAACTTTTCAAAACAATGTATATGACCTTAATGAAAGAACTCACTTTGGACAACAAATTGTATTCAAAAGAAAAACCTCTATCTTCAATTTTGTAGTTCCAGAAAGACGCCGAAAAAATTTAAACTTTTGCAATTTTCGAAAATTCAGAGTTATACGTGAGAATCGGACCTATGCCACCTTAATAAGTGTAATTTACTATATTCTTACAAGAAATTTAAAGAAAAAAATTGGAGCCGTTTTTGAGAAAATTTTGAAAATGTCCGGGGGGCTTCATGTAAAGTACCCCTAATTTTTTCAGAATCTTTTTCAAAATCTCAAAGCTTCGACTAGAACGATTTCTTCCAAAATCGATATTCCCCAGTCGATCTGGTTCTAGTCAAAGCTTTGAGATTTTGAAAAAGATTCTGTAAAATTTGTCATACATTGTTTTACGGATAGTGCTAATTACACCCTTTAATATGACGTAAAGTTTATTTTGAGTTGTTTTTTTGTTTTTTTCAAAAATTATATAAATGTATTTCTTTTTTTTAAATCTCTCATATCTTTAATATGCACATTACCAGCAATTTGTAAAGATTATTATATTTGTGTGTGTAAGTGCTTCAAATAACTTCAAATAAAGTATTTTGAAAACTGAATGTTCAATATCAATATTTGTAACTTTCTATGAAAATTAGCTTCAAATTTCACATTTTAGTAGCGCTAAAACGCAATTTTCTTTAAAACGGCATATAATTTTTTTTTTTAATTGCCATTTAGGACTAAGTTTTTGTGTTCTTTAATATTTTATTTATTTATTTATTTTATTTATTTATTTGTCAAAAAGAAACAGTAAAAACTGTATATAACTGTAAAATTAATATTTCCGTTCTACCAAGTACCGTTCTGCAAGTAAAGACGAGAAAGTAAAAATTAATCATAAAATGTTTTAAATATTTATAAACGAATATAAAATGTTCCTTAAATAATTATCGGAGACCTTTCTCTATGTATTTAAACATGGTTGTCAAAACTGCACACGTATAAATATATTGCATCACATTCTCATAAATAAAAAAGTAAAATATTTTCAGAGTATTTAATAAATATTATTACCATTATTATTTATTATATATTTTTGGAACTTGATAGTTATGGTTAGGGGGCAGATTTTAATGAAATGTCTTTTTTAATAACTTTAGAACGATGTCTTTTAGTCTCTTTTTATATTATGACAAAAGCAAATGACCTGTTTTGCCAATTTTTTACATTTTTCTTCAATTTCGAGTTATACGTTATTTTCTACCGTTGTCCGTCATTTTTAAAACAGTTTTGCTGATTTTATCGAGTTTAATATCATTTTAATGGTACTTGCTTGCTTCAAAGAATATTTACGAGATGCAACAAATGTTCTGCACAGAATACCAGTGTAGTAAGGTTTCTGAGACATATCAGTAACTTACATCAGTAACTTATCCAGCAGCTTGTGTTGTTTATCTGAACTGGGTTTGATAATTGTTTAGGTCATTTTTCTTTGTTTTAGGGCATTTTAAAAACATTTAAGAGCATTTTATTGATAATTTTTTATGATGTTTTAGGTCATAAAAATCCGCCCAATAGTTATGGTAGTAGGCCCTACAATAAATTCTTGAGTAGAAAGATTCAGAAGAAAACAGTTTCTGCAAATTCCGGGCAATATAAAGATATAACAAATAAAAAATAAATTGATGTTATCAGTTACCATTTATTTTCCTGACAAAATAGAAATAAATCAAAAAAGATGTTTGAAATGTAACGATGCCGTTACTTTCCGATTTTCTGAAGTCGAGGAAAGAGAAAAGTATAATACAACTTAACCGGTCGAACTGAAAATAAAATACAAGTAGCTGTACGCTGGTGGGTTTGAAAAAAAAATTACAAAGCATTTAAAAATATGAACTGCATTATATCTGCTTACACATTACGAACTCGCCTACAGATGTTCCATTTACAAGCGAATTCTGACACTGGGTGAATCCGTGTTTAACATTGCTCTCGTAGGAAGCAGCACGTACGGACCTCGGTACCGTTGTTTCGAGAGCTCGAGACTAGATTGCACTAGTACAAGTAGTAACCAATTTAGTAAAAAAATTGTAAATAATTATACACTTTAGATCCTTTGTAAATGTTTACTCTCAAAGAACATACGTTTCGTATTCCATTAATAGTATTCTTCAATATGTCAATAAAATTTATAAAATCGTAAACGACGCGACATTGAAGTCCTGCGATTCGTGCGCACTCAGCCGGTAATATTGAGAACAAAGTGTAACAGTGTTTCAAGGAGATCTGGACGTCAGTGGACTCTTATCATGGCTGAGAGTTGTAAACAATAATATTTAGACGAATGTCATTTGCTATTGTTGGTTTATCATTTTAAATTTTTTGTGTGTGGTTAAAAATATTTATGGTTAAAAGAAAGGCAAGCTTCGTACTACTAACTTGAGACAACTGTCACAAGTTGATAACATGGCTGAGAGGTAAATAAGAGAATAAATTGAAGTATATTAAGCTTCTGGGACAACTTGCATGTCAGATACCTTTAAAAGTTTATTTTACACAATCTCCTTTACTTACAATGACATAGGGTGTGTCTCTTGACAAGTGGTAATTGCTCAACTGATAAGGGATTGTTATGAATTATTTCTGTTTTGTGACACACTTATATGTCATACAATCTAAAACAACAGTATTAACGAATTACATACAAACTCGTAGCCGTCTTTTACTATAACCTCCCATTTTCAGGGGAAGCTGGTGGGATTCTTGGTACAAAGCTGCTAAAGACAAGGTACGTATAACAAACATATTTTGTCCATTTATTCAAGTTCTTTTATTGTTTTCTATTACCACAAAATTGATTTTGTACTCAATGAATTAATGATTCATATACATTTTACAATATAATTTCATATCATTCAGAATCAGGTGTACATATGGACTGACAGATGCTATGTGTTGTTATGTATTGCTTTTCTTACTGCTTCTTAAATTCTGTTTAATTTTATTTTTTTGCTTTGATTTTATTTTCATGTAGTCAGTAGAAGTTTTGGAATTTGTTAAAAGAGATTTGGATGAATTTTCAACTGCCGTTAAGAGTGAAGCTAGTAATGTTGTCACTACAACAACCAGTGCATTGAAAGATAAATTGAAGGTAAGCCTTGGTTTACTCCGTGCATACAAGAACAGTAATGTTGTTTATAAAATTTGCAAAGATGCACAACACATTGCTGGTGCAGATGTAAATATCAAAGTATTTATTGCTTGCTTTTTAGTTGTTATGGTATCTAATTCATGTTGTTTCAATTTATTTTGAAAATAATAGCTGGATGAACCTGAATCTACAGCTAACTCTGTTAAACGAAGTGTGTCCTCTTTCCTTGGACAAGTTAGTAATGCACTAAGCCCTCCTCCACAAGATGAAGATGAAGAAGCAATTATGATATTTAATTCTCAACCCGTGCCATTAACTCCATTTCAGGTGCTCTTTTACATAATTATATAACTGAAATGAAGGCATAACCTCATTGCATATCAAAGTTCCTACTTTTGTGCTGTTCTTTTCCAGAAAAAACTTCATGCTCTCATTATTGATCCTGACACCTTCCTTGTAGCACCTAGTGAAGCTGATTTACCACAGTATAAAGCCTGGCTGGAAGTTACTCAAGAAGTTCTGGACAATGAACAGCGTCTTGCACGAATGCTGGCAGCAAATCCTGATTTACATTGTCAGTTCACAAGATTGGTGCCCGAAAAGGTACATATATTTGAAAAATATCATTTTCTGCTACAAAAGCATTGGATTTTCATCAAGTAAATTTTTTTAAATAAATTTTGAAATCTTACTATAAATTCAACCTAACATTTTTTAAATAGATAAGGTCTCACAACTTCTGTGCTTGGCATTTCATCTAACATTCCACTCTTGGCATATTTTGGATAAGAAATTTTGATGCATTTGTGAAATGTACTTAATAAATGAAAACTGTGTTGGGTACTTAATAAGAAAAATTAAAAAGTATAGGGCAATTTTTGTTGATAGTTTTTGAAGGTGATATTATTTCTTAGGTACCTACACAATTTAGTAGTGTGAATTTGAACAGTTAACTAACATTCAACTTGAGCAAATTACCAATCCAAATTGATGAAGTATTCCAAGTATTTTCCCTGATGCTTATGACTGAAAATGTACCGGTGATGGCTCAACCCAGCTGTTATTTGCTGCCCATGTCATTTGCAAGTCACTGTTTAAAGTTTTGAGTGAAGCTCCTAATCTATGTGTCAAATTTTATTATTTCATTGTAGTGTTACCGTATTTTCTTGGAAATTGAATTTCCAAATTCTTGTTTTCATAAAGTTGAAATATTGAATTAATGGTCATATCTTATAAGTGTGAAGTGATTAATGTTTCTCTTGAGCATGTGTGAATTCTCTTGAGCATGTGTGGGTTGAAGGAGGATATCCTGAACTTTTTTGTGATTTGAAGAGGGCCTACACTTCAATTCAAGGATGTAGTTGGTGGAGTCTTTTAGTTTGGACTCAAACCCTTTCTGTAGCTTTTCCTTAGAGCAAGAAAAGTGAGTCCAATTTATACTGGAAAGTTTGAAGGTTGATGTTTGATATGCACATGGAAATAGGTCATTCTACTCCAGTTTACCTCTATTTTATTTATTGCCACTCCTTCACTTTCTCCCCACAAAGTGCCTGAGCTTCATTTCGGAAAACTTATTAACATGAAAATTCCAATTGATATTTCCTTGCGTATTTTGAATGGATAATGAATTGTATTTTTGAGATTGACAGTAGTCGCTTAACACTGTTGTATGTTTTGTAAAGAGACATTAAAGAGGAACACATTCTTCACATCGTCAGATTATGATTGAATGTAATTATATAAAACTTATAATTTTTAAATGTGAGAATTTACCCCCTCATAACATTTTCCAGGTTTTAAAACAGGTCTGTTTATTTGGAATACTGTAGTAGTTGCTTTTCTTTTCTGATAATTTTCAATAACAAAACTCTAAAAATTTGAAATGACTGTAGTAATTATACTGATGACTGTTTATATGTAAGTTTGATTCAAAAGAATGGCGTTTAATTTTTAAAATAAAATATTTTAAGTGTGGTCTATATATTATCTAACAAAAAAGAACATGAGACAGCACAATGTTACAAAGGAGTAACAGATGGCATAGTGCTATATGGCTGGATATTTAAAATTATTTTTATTATTATTGCACAGGTGTGTTACAAGGGGGAGGGGTGAATCCAGAATCATCCAAATTTATTTAATGTTGTTATTTTTTGGACAACCCTTTAGGCTAAAATAGTGTTAAGACAATAAAAGATAAAAAATCAATTTATTATTGAAACAATGACTATGCTCAAAATTTGATCAGGTTTCAGCATCTCAGTTTTGGGAGCATTACCTATTTAAAAAGGCCTTGCTTGAAGATGATGAAGCTCGAAGAGAAGCTATGGAGAGGCGAGCAGAAAGAGAACGACAAGCCGCTGAAAATTTCTGCTGGGAACAAGGTAAAAGTCTTAACGGAATGTGTATTTGCAGAAACAAAGAAAAATTATTTCTAAAATGTTTACTCTAAATTGTTCACCTGTTTCTTCTTCAGAAGACTTTGGAACCCCACATTGAGTTGTCTGAAGAAGAACAAACCAGGTTATTACAAGAATATGAAAAAGAATGTGAAAATAAAAAGTTAAGGCGGAACACTTCCCAAGAAGAGAATTTAGTTGTAGAAGATAAACCATTATTCAGAAAATGTAAATGAAACTCCAGTAGACACTCCAGTAAAAAAAAGTTCCTCAGTTATTCAAAAGGATAAGAACAATCAGAAGATACAGATGACCTAAGTGTTGGCCGAAAGGAAAGACTTAGTTATTGTTTTCTCCTGATGGAAATAGCTGTCACACAACTTCATCATGCTCTGGTGATAAAGGTAAAAGCTGTTCTTGATTTTTTGTGATTCACTTACGGTGTGACAAAATATTTTTTCTCATTTATGTCACATTTTTTTAATCGAACTTGGTATTTCTTAGTCTTCAAGCTTTAGTTAAAAATATTATGCATGTGTTTTTTGTTTTCTTTTACTTACAAGTTGTGTAATGAAAAGATAACATTTTGTGTTAACATTGAAATGTTAAAAGATTATTCATTCTAATTTCATTATTTTTGTTATTCATGCTGATGAAATGAAGCAAAAAATTATTTTTCTTGGTATAAAAATGAGTGATTCTGTGCACTGCTAAGCATGAAGTTAATCTTTTATTGAAAACATAGTAAATACATGACAAAAAGGACCAAAAGGACTTTCAGGCAGTATGAAGGCACAGTGAAAAGTATACTTTTTGCATGGTCACATTCCAGTGCAAAAGACTTTTTGCATGTCCTCAGTGTTCATCCTCCATGGTTTTGAATTATACAATCATTCATGAAGATAGTGTTTTGTTTCTATGAAACTAGAAAGATTAGCAATGAATCTCAATAATGATTCATAATTTGAACATTTTTATATGATCATAGAAAAATGTTTTTTATTTCATTGCATAATTTGCATTATTTCTTGCATAATTTTGTGGGGGGGGGTTCTTTCTTTTCTTTTTTTTCCCCCCCCTTTCCCTTTCCCCCCTTGGATCTACTGGTCTCAGCCAGAAAAAGATCAGTTTCAATTGAGGGACTCAGTAAAAGAGTGGTATAAGTTACAGAAAAAAAACGAGTTCTTGCAGTGTAGGTCAAAGAGCTTAGGGAAAAGTGATGTAATTGTACACCCAACTGATGGCATCTCTGCGTGTATTTTTGAATTTTTCAGTGAAAATTGCTCTTTGGTTAATTTAAAGATGGTATATATGATGGCATGGAAGAACATAGAGAATATTTTTGTGTAACTTAGCAACTGACAAGGCCAAAATGTTTATATGAGATGAGACCATTGTATCTTAAGAGATAGCTTCATGTCTGAATGAATTTGTAAAGCATCATACTGAGGCAAACATCTAATTGTATACAGTGACTGCTCTGGGGGTCAGAAATATTGCTAAATTTTGGATGTGTGTAATCTAAAAGGATATGCTAGAATCTGTAGCAACACATATATTTAGAACCTGGTCACACATACACGGAATGAAATACAGATTTGCTGTGATAGAAAATATAAAACAAGAATTCCATTTGTTTTCATTCCTTGGGTTTCTGCTGTATCGAAAGTCAGCAAACAGTTTACGGTAAAAAAAAAATTTTCTATCATTTTATGCAATGGATGTTCTTGATATGTTGCAAAGAAAATGCAAAGATGAATCAGGACAACCCATAAAATTGTCATCCAGATGGATGCGTTTCAAAAAATGATTTGATCAGAAGTGATTCAAAAAATTCACTTCTGATGCTAAAAGTCAACACTCAGTGCTGATTTCCGGTTCAAAGAGGTCAACTTTGACAAAACATTAAGAGGGCAGCATCCATCCGTTTATCTTTCTCCCTTATACAAGGTTCCCCTTCCCATCAAGGAAACAAAAATGGAAAAACCTACTGAAACTTCTGAGCATGATTCCTCCATGGTTTTTATAATGGTTTGCATCATTTGGGAAACCAACCTAAAAATACTACTACAAGAGATAGAAGGGGTAGGGGAGGAAGGGCTCAGGGACATGGACGAGCAGATCGTATGAATCATGGAGCATTGAACAAAAAACCTGGTCAAAAAGGGTGACCAATCACTAAGAAGACAAATACTTCTGATACAGATTCTGACAGCTCCATCATATCCTCAGATAGTGCAGAGGTATAAGGAACTTATAATTTCCACTGTGATCGCGTTTGGTAACTTGTTCCATGTTTGTTTGTTGTTGTTTTTTTTTCATACAAGATTGCACTTGGAACAAGTAATTTTACAAGGTACAGTAGTAATTTTATCTCATATAATATCGTAATTTTCAAGCGAAAGTTATTACGAAATATTCCTGGAGGTGCCGTAAATGTATGGTAATAAAATTAATTTCTTAAACTTTATCAGAAATGTTTATTCTTTGTTCCAAACTTGAAACCTAATGTTCTGCATTTTACATTCGTGTAACTTGTATCACCTATCTACTGAGTGTCTCAATTGTGCAAAAAATAATCATTTCACAGACTTCATATGGACGATACACAAGTTCTCTAAATTCAAATGATGTGTTCTGATATATATCATGTTGAGGTTAATGTTAAATTTGTCAACTCAGTATATTTTTGTTACATAATTTGTGATACGATATCAATTTAAAAATTTTACTTAATTTCAGTAGCATTTTTAATTCAGAGTCTGTAATTAGTATTAATAATGAAGATGTGGTTAATTTCTGAATTTCTTAGTGTCTGCAATATCGTAGTTGCAAATGATTTCCAAACCAAGCAACTAGTTGTAATCATACCTCTTTACAAAGCAGAATGCTTGACATATTAGTCATGCCCTATTTTCATTTTTCTTTACAATTGTTTAACAATCTTCAGTAAGTGTTGTGCAAGTGATTTGCCAATGGAATAACGTGCAATAAAACCATTTGCATCTAATGCTGATGAAGATAAGGGTAAAGAGGTGAAAATTCTTTTGCCCTTGAGCAAAATATCATGACATGCTTAGAATGTCTGCTTTAAACATGTTCTATCAGTGCTTGCTAAATTATATTTAGATTTATAAACCTGAATCATATTGCAACATCCCTTTGTTCTGAAATAAAAAATGTAAAAATTATAAATAAAAATTGTAATGGCTGAATTACAAGAATTAAATCTCATGACATGTAGATTTAAATTTGTTAAATTGAGAGGTAAGACACCCATACTCACTATAAGGAAGCAAGTAAACACAGTCTTCAAAGTTAGCAAGACCGTATTCCTGAAGCTACTTTGAGAGACAAGTGAACAGCAATCTGCAAGTAACTAGATCTGCTAGAATATCCTAGTCCAATTTTAAGAATCCTCTAATGTAGAAATTTGGTTTATATTGAAGTGGAAAAAAAACTGTACACCAATATTTCTTATCAATAAACGTTCTAAAGTTTATAAAGAAATCTTTTATGGCAATACCAGCAAGAGCATGTAACCTGTTTTACCAGTGAAAGCTTGACATGGCTTTACAAGCTCTATTCACTTACAAACTTCCTGTTATGAACCTGCAGCATATTCTAAATATTTTGAATAATATTGATGTAATGAAATGTAGCAAGCAAGCAAGCAAGCAATGTAATGAAACACTTTGTTAATTTTGATTCAGGTAAGTTAAATTCTGTTCTTTTCCTGGATTTCTTTGACTTTTTAAAGTTTTTGGGATGCATACCCAAACCTCTCCCATTCTTTCTACTTGGTTCTTGTTTTCTTTTTTTTGAAAAATTGTTTATTAACTTGATCATTTCTCTTTTGGTCATTGTAACAGTCACTGTTTATGTTCTCATTACCTTCTTTCTTTCACTTGAATTACTGTGCATCTTTTAATTTACATTAATTTTTTTCAATAAGAAGCAATTTTCTCCTCTTGATGGATTTTTCCTTGCACACATTTCTATTCCTTTGCAATGATTCATTGGGACCAAATTTTTCTGGAGTTTCCTGAGATGAAATGAGTAGCACATGAACAGGATTCAGGTCTTGAGATGTCATAACAGAACATTGTCTAGCCAATGCTGTAATGAATATAATTTGCAGTAGTGACATCTCATAATAGTATAGTATTATGCAACTAGGTTATAATATTAAGCTTTATTGCATGTTTTAAAAACGAATGATGATCATGAGCACTGTTTTCAAATTTGTACAAATGCAATAAAGCAGCGTTATAAAAGAGTTGCACTCATAATTGATATATCAGCATTGTAAATTTATAAGAGAATCTAAGGTAATTTTTGGAAAGTACTTTATTGTGTTGTCAGGGGTATTTGACATCTGTGTGAAAAAAAACAGTAGGTTGTTCAGTTTACAACTATCTCCCCATGATTCTCTCGCTGAGTGTGTGATGATGCATTCATGTCGTAAACAGCAAATATGTCAAAAATCTATGCCTGAAGATGTCATTTTATGAATGATTTCTTGAAATTTAAAAAGGGTTTTTATAGTGCTGGAATACAAAAATACATGTTTAAACTATTTTTAGGGGTTAATTGACATACATGCAGAGCATAAACTTGCTAAGTGCCCCCTTTGGATAGGAACCCTTAATCATTTTTTAAATAACCAATAATTGTATATTGCTTTGAAATTAAAGAAATAACTTGAATGATACAAAAATTAATAAAATTGATTCCCATTTAAATCGTAAATATGCTTGCTTTTATTTACCATTTTGAAATGTAGAATAAAATTATAACACTGTATATCAAATTTGTATGCATGTATTTATTGTTTACTATTCTAATCATAATTCTTCTAAGACTATATTTTATATGAATTCTTTCTTGGATTACTTAGTTCAGTATTTCAAAATTATGAGGAAACCTTGTTGTTTGGTCATACTAAGGTATGCTAAGTAATGCTAAGTCATGCTAAGGTATTAATCCAGTAGTTGTATGCATTAAATGATGCTTTTGAAGTAATTTCAATAGCTTTTTAATGTTTTGATCTATGTGATCAGGAATATCGCTAAATAACAGATATCACTATTTGTTTGTTTTTATTTATTTCAGAAAGCAATGATGGAGACTGGGAAAGAGAATTTGACCTTGATGATTCAGAATTGGAAAATCAAGCCATTGTGACATCTGAGCAGGGCAAGGTGTAGAGACACAATATCTTTGTATGAATTTTTTTCCCTACACAGTAAAATATTTTTATCTCTATTTTTTGCACAAATTTTATTGTCCCTCAAGTATGAGATATTTCTGTCACGTTTACTTGGTGTGCACATATTGATTTTGTTTTTTGTGTTGTCTATTTAGTCCTATAAGACATGTATCATGAAAGTTAAGTTAGCTACAAATTACTGTGTGGGGTAAATAAACTTTTTATTGCCTTTGAACAAACAAAATAAAACAAAAAAATAGACTGATATGGAAACTTGACACACTTGCCTTTCTTACCTTTCAGCAATGGTGAATTGTCACATTTACTAGTAGAGAAAGTGGTTTGCATGGATGCAAATTTTAAATGTCAGTCTGCTGTTAGGCAACTTTTATTTTTTTGTTATTTTTTGATGAAAGAATGAATGATGTGTGCCAATATTTCTGGCAAATGTGCTGATGTGAGATTCCATATCAGCCTTGTCTGTTGCCTACAAGATGTTTAACACAATGTAACAAAAATGTAAAATATCTGTCTGTTGTTTGATGTAATAGAGTTTTCTTAAATTTGTTGTTGTTATTTATGTAATTTTTATTTTTTGGAAGAAATGTGAAATGGGGTAAATCCTAACCTAGTGCCAATATTAGCAAGGGATTGCTATCTTTGCAATTAATTAGTATATGAATCTCCAGTGAACAGATAATCTGTTCCCACTACGTTGTTTAAATGAATATCCTAATAAATGTTGGGGAATATTGTTGTATTAGGTATTACAAAAATATTTTCATTCTGCTTTTTAGGCAGTTTGCTTGCATGGCAGTCCTGCTTGAAGAAATTGAAGTACAGAGGATTTATTCTTAAGAAATAGTGTTGTATTATCAATTCTTTTTCTGGGATTATAAATAATATTTTTGTTTCAGTCCATTACCTGTTTTTCCTACACACTGAACAGTACACGAAAACATACTTGATTAAAAGTGCTTGATAACACACACTATTCCAAAACATACTGAATAGTTTCATGCCAAAAATTACAAGAAAGAGATCACTATATCAAAAGAAAAAGAGATTATCTTGGCAAAATGTTAATGTGTTTTGTTTAAATTATTCTTGCAATATTATGTACTTCAGTTTCATTCAGATGGGTCACATTCTTCCAAAATTGTTGTGTAGTTGCTCTCATGCTGAATTATAATTACATTACACAAGTGTACTGTAGTTCTGCAACTTGAGTTTGCAATTTCTTATATTCATCTTAAGATTTGAGTCATGAGATGAATGTAGATAGTGTGATTGTTTTGTAAATTCTTCCTCTCTTCTAAATTTATCAAATCTATTTCTCAATTTGATCTTCTGCAATTTCATGCATGGTTATGGTACTACTATGTGGCTTTTCAGTGGTTCATTATATATACTAACATAACTTGTACAAATTGAAGATTTCATGAGATAATGTGCAAGACTTTTGAGAAAATGATGTTTTGCTTGCAAAAATTTTCACAATGTTTTGCTATTGGTAGAATGATTGCATCCTACCTTTTAAAGTGGAAAATCTCTTTCTCATGTTTTGCTTTATCTTGGTGACCAGTTAAAAATATAAATAAGATGAGAAAATTTGTTATGCTGCTCGTAATTAATATATTTCTGTAACATTCCATTGTCTGGATTGCTAAAAAATCTATCTTTCTGTTATTTAAGTTTCTTGTATATAAAGCCTGGGGAAAGATTTATAGTAGAAATAGGCAGTAATTTTGATATGCAGTATATACAGATTATAATATTGGCATAGGTAATACTTATGACTTACATTGCTCATTGTAAATATAACAATTTCTTGGGAGTATATTGCAGAAATATTTGTCTCCCAAATAAACAAAAAAGTAGGCACTTCTAGTCTTGCATAAGCAAAGTAATAACATGATATGCTCAGAGCAAGTCTGTTATATATACATATGATATTTGTATACTGGTTGATCAGTAAATAAAAGTGGTATGAGTTTATTAAAAAAATCTGGTTTTAATTTTATTACCCTCTAAACAAAAAAATATTTACATAAAGTTGATTTAATCAATAAAAGGGGATTTTGCATAATGTTTGTTATTAAACATGTAATATGAGGTAAAAAGTGGCAAAGAATTATGAAAACATATTGGTACAACTAAATATAATTAAAGAAGAAAAATCATTGGTATCAAAGTTTTGTGAAACATTCCTTTAGCATTTGTAGTCTAGTCATGCACTCAGAATGCTAGAATTGAAAGGTTCCATTACAATGAAAATATGAATTACTGTGCAGTGAACTGCATTCGTGTCAATGCAGATAACAATGTTACTTACCAACCAACATTATTTGAGAAATAAACTTATTCTGAATGCTTGTTGATCATATTTTAAGATAGCATCCACATTACCCAGTCAATATTTTTGCCCCAACTAAACTGATAACCAGAAACCAAAATAATTACTGATAATGTAATTACACTCATAAGAAAGAAAATTCCTCACAAATTTGTCATTCTCTTGGATTTTTGTGACTGAAATTTTGGAAATGTGTAAACTCAGTCTCAAATTCATACAATATAGTGTGATTTTGAATCACTGAATAATAACTGATCTTGCCTATCATAATAGATCTTATACAAAATAATTTGTTGAATCTATTTGCTTTTGTTATAATTGTTCCTAATTACTTCATCGAATATTTTCTTTGATGTGTCCATACATAGAAGATTATGTATTTTTAATGAGTGCTAAACAAGAGTAATGTGCACCAATACTTTTGAATGGACCGGTAAATCGATAAATTCAAACAATTGGCCCTATAGGAAGGAAAACGCAACATGTAAATTAACCATTGCCGAGATGTTACACGATGATCTGCGAAGCTGTATGGACGCTCGACCTCGCTGCGCTAACGCCCCTCCAGTGCTAATCGGCGTTTTGCAAGAGATGGAAAAGAAGAAAAATCACGTTGATAGAATTACACATTCTTCTTCCAAACCCTGAGACGAAATAATAAAAACAAAATCTCGAGCCTCGGTAACGTTGCTCCCGCGTGCGTTACCCTAGAAACTGAGACAGAGATGTACGAATTAGCATTTTACAACTGAATCATGCGAATTTAAAGTTAATGATTGTTATAGAAACTGGGTTCAAGGATATGTGCGTCAAAGGAAGAAAATCGAGTAATAGAGAAGGGAATATTGTTCAGTGGAGTCAGATGAATGTCTAGGAACACAAATTTAAAACTGAAACCTTTAGGATGCCCCTTCCCCCTTTAGCTCCCCCCCCCCACTTAGCTAGAAAGGCAGAGGACAATCTAATGTGGGAGGAGGAACAGAAAGAAAGAAACACTGATGCATGCAAAGATGAAAATGAAAGTGGCAAGGGGATAGTGATTTTGAAAAGTAAGAAAATACTGCTCTGGGTAAATACATATTCTTAGCCTATTAGACAATTTGGGATTTTATTTAGTCCAATAGTAAGAATAAGTTAAAAAATCTTAGGAGGTCTTTTCAAAATCAAGGGTCTTCTTATATTCAGTGTAGTAGTTCAGTAAATACAGTATATAAAAAATAGTAGTCCTTACAATTATATCTTAGAATAATGAGAATTTATATTGAAAGATGATGTCAGATCATTATCAAAATATTTTTTCTTTTCATTTTAACCTTTTGCATTAACCATTCTACTTTTTGATTCAACTAATTAACATTCATTCTCAGCATTTTAAACCATGTTTACATGGTTGGATGTACATTTGACCCAAACTGAAGAATATACTTCAACATTGAAAGTAATATGCACAAGCAAAATATAATTATTTACATAACGTATCTACTCACATATAATATCATAAATTGGAAAAGTCTGTGTGCTGCAATAAACTTCATGTCTCATTGAAGTCAATACTGTGGTGAACAACTTTATTATATATGAGGCAATGTATCTCCTCAGATATTATGGTGTCTACCCACTCCGGAATGAATATAAATGACGTCCTTAAATAAATTCTAAGAGCACAATATGCAACTAACATATAAGCTAATGACTTCATAAAAATAAACAAAAAAACTGAAACCATTAAGGGAAGATGGTTATATTTTATATATAGTGGCTCAAATGCTAAAAAAGTTCTTCAGCTCTTGCCATTAACCATAGCCATGAATAAAATTCATCACTGAATTATATACATTAGAGATATGTGTAATGTATGTAAGATACAGATTAAGCAAAGTCTAAAAAGAAATTAATTGTGATGCAGTTCATATAGGCTGTATATTGATGAGACTAGAGAGGACAATTAGAACATACAGTGAAACTCAGTGTATACGTTTTTCACGTTTATACGTTTTTTTGATAAGTCCCAGATAAATTCCTATAATTCCAATGCTAAATTATTTCAGTTATGCGTTTTACGTTTGTACGTTTTTCACACTTATACGTTCGTAATAAAAGTCCCTTTTGCACCGCGTAATATTCAAATGACCGGTGAGGCGCGGGGCGACTTGCACCGAGAGCCCGGAACACGTATGTACTAAAGTCGGCACGCTCGAGATCGCTCCCGCGGAGCGACCTGTCCCTCGGCCTCTGAGGCGACTTCCAGCTATTGAAACTTGTAATACGGAAGCTCGTCTCGGCCCAGCTGACGGGCCATGATCGCGCGAGCCCGCGTGGTGGCAGCGCAAGGTCAGCTCCCGGGCCTAATCTGGCAGCGGAACATCGAACAATTTCAGTCGGGTGCGTACGGGAGCTCTCTGAGGGTCTCGGGAGGCGAAGGTAGCTCCGAGGGAAGGTCACAGGCGTCCCGGGAGGAAGGAACGACAGAGACGACCAATAAGTGAGGAAGTTTGTGCACAGACTGTCCCACACTCCGAAGACTTTTGCTCGCCGGAATAACATACGCGATCCTTTCGGTAGCGGCATGACACAAGCAGCTAATGAGACGGATCGCTTTTCCGCGCGGCGCTGCGGTGTGTCGCCAGGCTGTGAGACTGAGGCAGTCGTGCGCTTCCAATAACCCACGTAGAACACCGTGCTTTGACCCAGGGAATCTCAAGTAACATGAAACTTGAGTAGATATTGCCAAAGAACTGATAAAACGACAGTGTAAATACACTGAGTTTTTATTTTGCTCATAATAATCAATTTCAGTTAGGCGTTTTTTCTCACTTATACGTTTTTTTCTTCAGTCTCCTGAAAAATTTATAAGTGAAGTTTTACTGTATTTAGTTTTTGTATATTTTATAAACCCTCTGATGATGTTTGAAGAAGTAAAGTGTGCTGCCTGAGTAATAGAGTAAATTCTTGAAACACAAACAGTAACTATACAATACACTTTACATCCATTAATGTTAAGATTAATAAGTGGTGAATAAATGAATTTGCTTGAAACAATTCATAAGTGAAGCATGCCAACATTAAGATTTTTTACATTAATTACTTTCTTTAATTGTAATATTTAAACAAGGTCACGGATTTTCCAAGCTGATTTCTTGTGCACTATGAGCTGAAGCTATACAATAAAGAATTGAGCATTTTTTTGCCTTTTATTTTATAGAATTTTTAATATTTTGCCAGGAAGCTCATGAAATAATTAAAAAAGCTCTAAAGACCACAATGTCTTTACCACAAAGACAAAGTGAACATGCCCTCCTGCAATTTTATAAGCATAAAATCATGCAAATTAATTCTACTGATATCAAAATGTACATACCAGACCTCAAATTCTAAAATCACAATTCAGGCTTGGCATGAAATTTTCATAATTAGTGGCAAATCGTAGGATGGCAATAATGATGATACTACTCTTATACTTGTATGATGTAAATTGGAATTGCAGAATCTAACTGAACCCTAAATAAGAAAGTGCAAACCTAAATAATAATAATAATAATAATAATAATAATAAATAATACATTAACTGCTTTGGGAAAGATCCCGGTGGCAGCTCTTCATAGATACATCAAGTAATACATTTACATCCAAGTTATAAATTATGTACAAGTTTACATTAAATTAAGTACATTATAAACACATTTTATGCATATTATGACTAAAACTAAATGAATACAAAATTTTCTAGTCTAACATATCTACAATTATAACTTTCTAATTTATGTTTTTTAATTTATTTTTGAATTTTCCCACACTCTGAGGTAGAGTCTGTAGCAGTATTGCAGGTAATTTGTTCCAGTTTTTTATTGTCCTATTAATGAACGAAAATTTTCTACTACTAAAGGGGCAAGACTGGTTGCAAGAGCTATGGTAATAAATAGATTGATGAGTAACAGAGGGCACAGAGATTGGATGTACATCAAGGTCTGTACTAATTGCTAATATATAAGAATGCCTAACAATTTTCAATTAAATCATACTTTTTCATATTAATAGATTATCTTTGACCTTTAACATGTTTGGGAATTTCAGTCTTCCATTGTAAATCTACGTATTGAAAAAAATGAGTGTGTCTGAAAAAAATACAATATTTTGCAACTTTTCCACTCTTAATTGCATCTCCTAATGATGTAAAAGACTATACTGTAACATCATTTCACATGAAATTGCATTATTAATATGGACTATTAATGTTGAAATCAATGTTCTAAATCAATAGAAAAATAAAAAAACACAGGTTGATCAAAATGATTACAACTGATCTAGCTTCTCCTGTATAATTATATTTTATCTTAAAAATATTACATGTTAAATATTTTTTATTTAACTTTGTAAATATTTCCTTTTCAAATGTTCACAAGTCATAGAAATATAAAAAGTATTAATGAAGACATGAGTAACCAAATGTAGTTTTGAAGTATTCTGAAATCATTTTTATTGTTGGAAGTTTTCGATGCAGATATATAATAGATGAAATACAGGGTGTCTAGGGAGGAATGTCAAAACTTGGAAATAAGCTCTTAAGACAATTCTAAGCATATTTGTCTAATAAACTACGTGGATATTCCGAATGGTTGAGCTGCAATAAGCACTCAAAAGTTGGTTTGAAAAATTGATTTCTAGGCAAAAATTTGCATTATAAAAGCATAGAAACATATAAATTGTTTATTATTTGCAAAAGAAATGAGCATATTTGTTCAGAGAGAAAATTAAGCGAGAAATAAAAAAGCACCAACAACTGCTTTTTTATTTTTTTGCTTAATTTTTCTGTCTGAGCAAATATATTCATTTGTTTTGTAAATAATATACAACTTACATGTTTCTGGAATGTTTTTATGCTTCCATAATGCATAATTTTGCCTAAAAATAATTTTTTCGAACCAACTTTTGAGTGGTAATAGCGGCTCAACCATTCGGAATATCCACGTAATTTATTAGACAAAATAGGCTTAGAATTGTTTTAAAAGCTTATTTTCGAAGTTTCGACGTTTCCTCCCCGGACACTCTGTATAAGTTCAAAAACTGAAGTCAAAGTTTAACATTTTTCCTCGTTAACATCACTGCATTCGTACAAGCCTACTCTTTTTAATTTACATAATTCCGTCAATATCAGGCTACTAGTCAGTTAGCATGGGAGCGTAAATGTCTAATTTTTTCTAGTCTCGCTCTTTTTTATTTTATTAGTATTATTATTTTATTTTAAACTTTTATTCAACTTTCAAGTGTTTATGGTTAAAATGTTAGGAAGGGATTCTGGAGCTGAAGAAAACGTGCGCGGATGGTACCTCGCCCCCTTACGTCACATACAGTTATTACTGTCCTTTGACTAAATAAATCAAATCGAATCATGTTTCTCTTCGCAATATTTCAATGAAATGTTTGCGCGTACGACTATTGACTTTGGAAGTTCTGGTTAGGCTATTGCGGTGCATGCGAGTTCTGCTGGCTTGCATACACAACCCCTGATAGTTTGCTGCGTTCCATCCCGTGGAAAACACTGAAAGAAAGCAACTAAACTAACGGAAATGAATCTCACAAGTTACTAATGAATGAAAGAATAATATAATTAAGTTTGGAGACAATTCCATTTTTTCATTTGTAAAAATATTAAGTGGCTTAGCAGTATCTTCTTGGCATTGTCAGAAAATGTCAGGGAACTGATTCAGAAACCATTTCGTGCGCATGAAGGGGAAAGGGAGCAATTTCAATTTGAACCTCTCCCCCATACATTCTTTTTTTAAATACACTTTTTAAAAGTAAATTTCTTCTTGTAATGCCGTCATTTTGGACTTACTTATTACACTTACACTTATTTGGAATGTGAAGCGATCAATTTGGGTGTCTACTAATAGGATCGAATAAATTGGGTAAAATTTAAAAAAGAAGTTAGAATATGGGAAAACGATTTTCTCACGACCATTTCCCTTGGATCCGCCACTGTTGAAGGAAGAAAACAATAGAGTATACATTAGTTTCAATAACGTAATAGTCGAATTTCTGAAGCTGATGTCTTTAAGACGTCAAAAGCTGCTCAAGAAATAAATAGTAATGTTGGTACGCAATACGTTTTATTCAAATTTCTGGAATGACAACAACACTTCACCCATAAACCAATATTCCGAGGAGTTAGTCAAAACCTAAAAGAACTTTTACTAGCAGGTTCACCGCGTGTAAGTAAACGGTGTTGTTTGATGAATACCCGAAAGAAAGAAAATAAGAAGGAATAATCTCACTCTCAAATATGTTTATGCTTTGTTCTAAAGAATTGCGCGGGTAAACGCTTTACCGCGATGTATTTTAAGTTCCTCAAACGACTTGAATGTTAATTCATAGAAAACAAAAGTATTACTGTGCTTGAGCACGCTAAAGCAATATTTTCAAAAATGGATTCTAAGACTGATTTGAGACACAAAAATCCAAAAATTAAAATCTTGTTCGCTTACAGCAACACGTCATTCTATCCTCTACTGTTCCAAACAGACAGTAAAATCCCAAGAGAATTGAAAAAAAAAACATACTCCGGGCAACATG